>JAWWML010000861.1:0-57794 GCA_035047165.1 Ormyrus rosae
CGTTCAATAAAAACGTCGAAACGTCGGCATATTTAATTGCAACAGCAACTGTGTTCGTCTTGATCATTTTTCTTCTTCCCTAATAATATATATTTAAATTTTCGTCAAATGGACCAACTTAGAAAACTTTAAGACTTTTTGATGCTAAAATATTCAATTTTTAAGGTTTTGGCTTTGGCATAATCAGCAGAATTAATTAATTCGTGAATTGTCATTCTACGGAACTCAAAATTTCTATATTTTATATCATTTTGGACTAAAGTTGTTCGCCTACAAAAATTTCTTTAATTAGTATTATTAAAATTCCAAATCTAATAAAAATTGTTAAAATTTATTAAACGAAACTTATTAATATCATTTTAATCAAATACAGAAATTTTAAGCTCTGTAGAATGAAAATTCGTTAATAAATGTATTCTGCAAGTTTCAAGACAAAATCTCAAAAATTCAATACTTTGGCGTCAGAGTCTTAAAATGACCAGAAATTAAATATATTTTTGTAAAGATATTATATGAATTTAGTATTAAAATCAATTGTTTTGTTCAGGTAATATAATAGGAACACACTTGTGTGTATAATTCCTTTTTAAATGAATCTTCAAAATTTTAACGCTTGATTGATTTTTAATGGCAGCAGAGATGAAATTTACATTAAGAAAATATAACCAAAATTTTATGCAAGAAGCTTGAAATTTTCAGATCAAGGAGTTTTCCAGAATTAATTTGCCAGTTAAAAAGTTTGATAGAAATATTTAAAAAATTAATTTTAAATAATTGCTTTTTGCCATAAAAATGTTTTATCTATAATGAAGGTAGGTTCATCATAAGAAATAATGGAAATTTTGTTTTTTTATGATTATCCTAATATGATTATCATTTGTATAAATAAAATGGATATTTTAAATATTTAAAAATGAAAACTTTCGCAGCAAATTCTTACGTGTCATGGAATAGTTTCTAACCTTAGGGAGCTAAATTAGAGGCGTATTATGTCATTTACTACTGTCATTATTCCTTATAGTGATGATACTTATCCTAATAACTCAAGTATTCATTTGATACTTCTGCTAAATCTTAACTTCCACCAGTACCAACGATAAAACTCAGCCACTTGTTGATCAATATTTAAAGTTTATATAATATTAAACATAACATAAACTTTCAGCAAATCAATACGTACATGTCATTGCTAAACCTCATCCGTGTAATTCCATCAAGATCACGTAACGCTTGTCCAATTGATCAAGGCGATCCGCGAAAAGCAAACAGTAGCGCAATTCCGCGTTTTTCCTCTTTTGCAGGAAAAACTGTGGGCACCAGAGGCTGTACGAAGGCAAGTATCAGCTTGCGAGTGAGGCCTTAGTTGCTTAGAAATCGGCGTCTTTTGTTTGCGTGATATATCGTGACTCAATGGAGAAGGGTTGGCTTTAAATTGCTGTCAACTTGGGCCACGGCCGAATCGTTTGACGGAGTTACAGGCGCAATTGTTCGACTGTATCGTACGACGGCAAAGTCAATGCTGGACGATTCACATCCTCAGGATGATCCCTAGAGGCGATTTCAATGCACGTCGACGACTGAACATCTGCGACTCAAGTCTTTATCAAACGCTCTTTGACTAGTTTTTTTAATTGTTTCCAGTTGTTTTTTTATTGCATCGGCTGCTACGTTGCGAGCTGATGCTCTTCTTGATAAATGTAAATACTGAATTTTTTATCAAACGAAATTCCTTATTAATCTTTAATTATAATAAGTATTATATGAATATTAATTCTTTCATCCACTAAAAATATAAATATCATAATATATCGTTACATTGTTTTAGTTTACACGTTAAAAATGTTGAAGAAAAAATTAGGTCGACGTTTATTAATTCTATTCTAGCATCGTAAACCATCTATTACAATCATGAAACTAATGAAATAATCAGCTCGCAAAGATCCAGAAAAACAGTTGCTTACTCAGCCAAAAATTTATAAGTGCACGCTTTTAATGTCGAAAAAGCATATCTCATGCCTGTTGCAAAGCTCAATTAAAAGTCCCCCTGAGCAAGTCTCGAATTAGAGCTTCTTGAATGGGCGAAAGACATGGAGGACAAAAAATATTTGTCGTTCTCATGAATAGCAATGGACTACTGCCACAATGTCGGTCTGTGCTCTCTTAAAAAGGAATTTGGCGGTAATGAACGCGATGTTCTTACCGACTTAAATAAGGAGCCGTTCGCTGTCTTTGTGATGGTAAGTAATTGAAATGGAAAGTAAAGTAGCGCAGGATTTGGATAATGATTTAAAAGACCAAAAACTGTTTTCTTCCTTTAAAAATTTCTGTACAGCACAAAGATGTTTTCGGCTGATATTTCGAGTTTATCCGTTAAAAAATTTATCTATTGCGCCAATGGCGGTATTTTCGAGACCCATATTTAAATTTACAATGCGAATCTGTGAGCTACAAACTAAATTTAGAAAAAGGTTTATATAGCAGTAAAAGAGATCACGTCCTCGTCTATAAAACTGATTGTAATCTGTTGCAGCATGGATTCATTCATTGAAAAACGAAATGGGTGCAGTTCCGTGTGACAATGATTTTCAACCTCGATTCAACTGACTTCACCTATGGAAAACTTCGAAAACAGACGAGTTGAAGGTTACATTTATCATCATCGTTTACGGAAAGTGTATTTATGGATTATGCTTAACTAATAATAGAATGTCTTGTTTCTACTTTCAATAGAATTTCTATTAAACCTAAATATATTAAGATAGATTTCAATAAATTATAGTTAATAATGCCTAACTGCAGCTTGCTGATACTCTTTTTTCTGTAAAAATACAAATGCAATTACAAAATGATAATTCTATCAGAAAATATATTGTGTCAAGCTAATTTTTTTTGTGAAATATGATCAGTGACTCAACAGGAAAATTCTATTCAATTATTAGCGAAAATGATTTAATGTCATTTCACTGTTTTGTTAAATAAACTACAGATATTTATTTAAGAAAACTTTTTCACCAATTTTTTCAAAACCGCCGGATCTGAATTCAACACACATCTTTAATTCAACCGTTCATTTGCTGCCTTCCGATTTTTTCGAACGATTTTAATCGCGAAAAAGCTTAGAAAGGCCTCCTAATTTTCAAGCTTAATAAATTGAAGTATCCCATCGAAAATACTAACGACTTTAAAATTAAAAATAAATGAAAGAACTAACTAATGAGAGAAGCAGCAGTGAGAAAATCGAGTACTAAAAATCACGCGCCGGATGAGCGTCAATCTACTTGCGGTTGAAAGATCTCCTCGTAAAGGTATAAAACGAGTCTTACTCCGCTCAGTGCGGTTTGTCATAGATCGGTGGTATCAGCGGCGCGTGGTGCGTTAGCAGCGACAATGACCTTGAAGGGCGCGAGAAGAAAATCCAGTCGGCGATTGTGCTTTTCCGGACGGCACTTTTCTCTCTCCAAAGTCGAGCTCGGTCGGTTTATTCCAGTTGTCGCTGCGATTTCGTTTCATTTCCTCCACTTAGCCGGGAAAATCGCTGTCCCAGACGATCAGCGGCCGAGTCGGTATTCTCCCTTTTTCCAGACGTTTCTTTTCACGAGCCACTAATCGCTTCAATTAGCTAGACTAGTTTAGAATCTGAAGGGAGGAAGTAGCGTCATTACCGCTTGTTTTCAGCCTCGACTTTGCTTTTGCAAACTTTGTCACGAATTTTTATTTCAGATCCATCTGCCATCGAAACAGCTGGCTAGGGCCGATGCTGCTGTTTCGATCCTCTCGATCCTTTCATATTCTAATACGTACGCACGTTAAATTTTACTACTTTTACAAGTACTAAAAGATTACGAATCGTAAAAGACGGGGCGAAGACATCGCGTCTCTTTACTGAAATTTCGAGTTGCTTTGTACGTGCACCAAACCAATTTAGTTTCTTATGCTCTGATCAATATTTCGTAACCTACATCCTTATATATCCTACATTTTTATTCACGCGGACTAATCAAATACTAGTTTGAACTAGTTGCGAGCGAAAAACTGTTAATATTTTTATTGGAAAATGCTGATTTCGTGGCAAAGATGCTACGAAAGTTGCGCTTTGCATATTTGGCAAGTAGTCAATTTATAAATGAATATCCTGCAAAATGAGGAAAGTGTAAATAAGGTCTATATCGTTGAGCGTACTAGAGTTAATTTTATAAAGCTTTCCGATTAAACCGATAACAGGAATGCTAAGGTTTTCTTCATTTGAATAAGAGCATCTTTTTATATTTATATATTTATTGATAATAATCAATGTATACAGGACTGTTTTTATTCTTTTATGAGATAACTGAAATTAAATCTTTGAACAATGGAGTGAAAATTCGAAATGAACATTTTAATGTACAAAGCTAAAGAAATTCTTTGCACAAAGTTATTTTACATTTTAAGAGTTCGATTTTACGCAATATCCATTTTAGTATTCATTTAACTTAAAAAATAAAATGAAATTTTACAAAAAATAGCAAAATATTTTGCTAACTTGGTATAATACAGTTTACTCAAAAATTAGTAAATTTTGCAATGCTTTGTTACTGTGAAATGTTTAAAAGACCCTAGCTCTTGTCCCTCCCATATAACCTATGAAAAAACCTTTCAGAATCGAACGACGTTCAAAAAGCGCGCCAGTCAAAGCATAAAAATGGCCGTGGACATCATCAGCAACGTATAGACGGTTACGTAACTCATCACAACAGACGGAGACGCGAGGAGAGGAGAGACGGCCGCTCAATGCGCTCCAGCTATTTTTGTTAATGTAATTGTATTAATTGCCTTTGGCGCCATTTTTAGTGGACGCGCGCAGCCTTTTTGTGCAGCTTGAGCGATGAGTTAACGAGATATTTTTTGTCCGGCGATCGGAGCTGTACGGAAAACGTTTACTTTATCTGATGAATAGAACGGAGCAAAAATGTTTGTCAAGTCCCACCTTCGTAAATAAGTGAATGAGAAAAGTTTTGTACATTTCTCATAAGAAGTAATAAGTAAAACAATGCTGATTAATTTTCGAATAAAACGCAACACTTTACTCCATCTAATGATTTTAAAATCAAGAAAAGTGTAAATCTTTCCCTCGGCATTCGGAACTTGAGCTACTAAATTTTAATCTGCAACATAAACAACATCCCCCTCAAAAAACCAGCTCCAATCTGATAATCCCACAGCTCAGCGCACTAATCGGCAAATAAAAGCTCACTCGCGGGTTTTAATTATAAAAAGCGAGTGTGAATTCTGGCTTGAACGGTTACAACGATAGGCTTCGAAAATGTCTGCCTCATCCGAGCGAGCCTCTGCCTTATCGGACACCTGAGAGCTCTTCTGTATGATTTGCTTGAGGCTCGGTCCTTTTACATGTCTGGATTGGTTTCTTTGGAGGCGTTGGTGTTGTTGATGTGCTACTTGCGTGTCAATCAAGATCTGAGATAAAGTCGATAAATCTAATAAGAATGATTGGTTGCGGAGTGAATAGAATCGGTAGTGATTTTTGTGCCTGTTTATTGTTGAGATAATTCCGGAAAGATAATAATTTTGGAGATCATTTTCCAAAAGGTGTTTGGAACAAATTTTGTGTTCTTGGCCATTTCTATTACTTTATCAAATTTATTTCTGTTATTTTTCTATCAAATCAATTGCCATGAAAATTATAGCTGAATAAAATTACAAAGTAATGCAAAGAATCCAATTATTTGGATATTTTCGAAAAGAATAGAAATGAATTTGCTTTTAATTATTATCTTGATATTAAATTGACGCAAATGATTGATTAATTTCATAAATTACTGCAAAAAAAGTTTCAAAATTTTATTGAGATCATAAAGCTAATTGGGCTTGTTTGTATTTACATATAAATTTAAACAATTTATTCAGACTTCAACTAGAAAAAAGAACACTAACAACTTTTGCATAAAGAGGCGCTTTTTCTAATTATTTTAACGCTTTCTGATTTTCAATTTATTCCAGCTAAGTTCAAAACTCCAGACGCGAATTTTTTTATGAAAAAATTCAAATGAAACGTGCATTTACACCAGTTAGTTTATCCTATACCAGGATTCACAGATTCTCGAAAACGTAACTCCGCAACGTGTTAATCTTTGTCTTCAGAGACGTCAAGTCGTCGTGTAAATTTACATACTCAATGGAAAAGTTACTTACGTTGCTTTACAGTAGCGAAAACACTAAATTTTCAAAAGACCTGAAAGTCTTTTAAAGCTTCTTATGTAGGTACATAAGAAGCGTACTAAATCAATTACTTTTCTTATCGAAGCCAGCTGTCAAATGACTAAAATCCGACATTGGTGGAAAACTGAAAGTTTCATGACGTCACGCCATCCGTGACATTTATCAAGGCTCGTGACGTCGCAATCTGATTAAAATCTGTTACGAGACGTCGATAATGAGGAGTATAAATAAGCGAATCTCCCGGCTTTTCTCAATTTTCAGTTTTTTCTTCTCGCCTAATTCTCGTGAATTTCTAGTAACGGAATTTTGCAAAATCAACTTCGCAATATTACGGAAATCCGAATGGGTCATTAGAAAAAAATGACTGTTTTGCTTTTGAGTCTCACACTGTGAACCTACATTTTTTTGCGATGTAAATTTGAATCTGAGGACTGAGAGTCCAGAGAAAAAGCACGGAATGTTTGTGAAAGAGATGTTTATATAATTGAATTTTGTTTTTGTTTTCGAAATACACTTTTTAATTGATAAGTTAAGTTTATTTAATATATTTTGATTAAATATTATTGTTTACATAATCTTATAACAGTAGAATAATAGCTCATTAACCTGAGAAACAAAACAAACAATGCTTAATATTTATTTTTAATATAGTTTTATTAATTATCAATTTATATCGAAAATATTCATTTTGATACTTTTAATTCAGTATTTGAACTTTCTTATCCCTCTAACAGCTGATTGTTCAATTAGAAAATCTAATTAAACTTCAGCCAGATAAATTTAGTTAACATAAGAGACATTATTATTTCTTATTTTAACAGTTTGCTAATAGTGTACTTGAAGAATTTAATCTTGTTTGTATCCTATAAATTTTTATATTTAAGGTATAATATAAAACAAAAATAATAAAGCATAAGATTATAAAAGTTTGAAGAAAAAAATAATACTGTAAATAGCAACTTTTATAAATGTGTTATTATCAACCACAAAATATCGAATAAAAGCATCAGCAAACTATGTAAATAAATGGATAAGATTCTGTAAGTAAATCTAAAATGCAAAAGCCTAACTCTGATTGAACAGTATCAGATCCTTGCTTGTATATACTCTAGAATTAAGCCTCTGAAAAGTAAACTCAGTAAAAGGGGAAAAAAAAGAGTACAAACAAACGAATGAAAAAGTAGTTGGCAGTACTTAGTATCTGTCATTCTTAATGTTCCCATCGAAAGCCAGTCTATTATCAACTCATTCCCTCATTCATTCATCGACTCGATTAAAGAGCTCAAATAAAATCCAGAGCCAACAGTGTTTACACCTTTGCAGCTACTCACCTGAGTTAGGTAGCTACTCTGGCCTAGGCGACGACGCACTTGGAGGTTAAGTTGCTCGTGTGCAGTTGTATATACGCTACTGGCCGTAACGTCCTGCTTCGCAGATGGCTTCTGTGAGGCAGAGAAAACAGACAAGTGAGATGTTGAGCTCGAGCTTGCGTTATCAGATGCCACAGTGAAACACACACTTATTGCAAATGAAGGGATTGCGATGACGAGTGGCGATGCGGAAGACCGTTCTTGCTGCTGATTATAGTGCTGATGGCTGCTTAGGATTTATAACACTTTCGCGATATTTTGGCTGCTGCTGATGAGAATCGGCTGTGCGGGGCTCTCGATGGCTAGGCACCAAGCATCAACTGCGCTGACGGCGACGATCATGGTGCCACCTGCCGGGTCGTGATTCAGTCTCGGTAGGTATTTTTTAATTCTCTTTGTTTTTCTCTTTATTTTCAGACTTTGAAAAGCACTTTTCAAGTTGAACGATTTTAGATACTTTTATTTTTTAAATTTGCCTTGACTTTTTGTGTATAAAAGGAATCATTAACAATTATACCGCTGCACATTAAGAACTCCCATATTATGCAGCATAGCATATAAGCATAGTAGAATATTGTGCATTACCATATTTTCATATCACTGTAAAATATAGATTTTAATGAAAAATCTTTGAATTTTATAAATTTTATGTATTAAAAAATTAAATGTAATGAAAAAAAATTTGTTTTTCGAAAACTGCACTTTTAATTTTATTAATTATAAAATACATTTGTTTATTAATTATAAATTACATTTGTACATTACTATACAAATATATTTTTTACAGATATTTGTAATGAATATAAAATAGTAAAAAAAAGTATCATTTTTTCTCTACAAGCTACTAAGTATTTTTCTATACAATTAATTTTAGTAAGCTTTAAATTTAAAAAGAGCTGATTATTTAGACCAATCGATATTAATGTGAAATACAATATTAAAATTGAATTTTTTTGGTCAAACATTCCGTATTTTATGTTAATCAATTTTCAATGGTAAAGTGACTTATATATTTTTATTGCATGTTACACCGTAGATCATCGTATCAGACTGCCATCAGTCAATCAGTGGTGAGTACGTACTACGTAAAATACGCGGTGTCGTAAATGCTATTTACGAGTCATAAATTACGACGCATCGTAAACATATGTATATGTATATATGTAATGCAGTGGATTGTAATATATATATATCTATACACGTTATTGTATACGGGTTACGGGTACACTCACAATGTTTTTTGACTGAACTGAAGAGCAACTGAGTTACTGAACGGACTAATAGAGTACCAGTACAATCAATTGAGAGAAACATAACCTTCACGTTCACACTTGTCACGATGGGTTATTTTTGCGACACGTGGGCTAGTACCAACAGTGCTTGCGTTTACGTAAAAAATAAATAATTTTTTATTTAAAAAAAAACGTAACAGTTTTGAAGCATAATCGTGAATTCAAAATAACGGTAATTCTTTAAAAAAGAATTGTAAGATATAGTCATAAATAGCTTCGTTAAACTTTGTCAGATATATTGTTAATACTCTCAGATTTCGTTTAAAATTAGATAAGAAAACTTTGTGATTAAAATTTATTTATAATTTCAAAAAGAAAATGGAGTGTACACCATTATCAGATCATGTCAATCAAATTAGTAAAACACAAATTTTGTGTTGTGAGTGTGGAACTCTCATCGAACCAAATCCTACTAACATGTGTGTAGGATGTTTACGTACAAAAATAGATATCACAGAAGGTATACCCAAACAAGTCACTATATATTTTTGTAGAAACTGTGAAAGATATCTCAATCCACCTGGAGAATGGATAAAAGCAGGTTTGGAGTCTCGAGAACTCTTAACTCTGTGTTTAAAAAAGCTGAAAGGCCTTAACAGAGTTAAACTTATTGATGCTGGTTTTGTGTGGACAGAACCCCATTCCAAAAGAATAAAAATCAAACTCACAGTGCATGGAGAGGTAATGCAAGATGCAGTATTGGAACAAATCTTTGTTGTTGAGTATGTTGTAAATGGTCAAATGTGTGATGATTGCCATCGTACTGAAGCTAAGGATTATTGGAATGCTTCTGTACAAATACGTCAGAAGTCTATAAACAAAAAGACGTTTTATTATTTAGAACAAATGATTCTAAAGCACAGGGCACACGAACAAACAGTTGGTATTAAACCTATTCATGAAGGTTTAGATTTCTTTTATGCTAATGAATCTTCAGCAAGAAAATTGGTTGACTTTGTAACATCCGTCTTACCCTGTAGATATCAGCATTCTAAAAAATTAATCTCTCATGATATTCACAGCAACACATACAACTACAAATACACTTTTAGTATTGAAATTGTACCTGTATCTAAAAACAGTGTTGTATGTTTACCAAAAAAGTTGACTCATCAATTAGGTGGTATTAATCCCATAGCGCTGGTATTCAAAGTTACAAGTGGAATTCATTTAATAGATGTATCTTCTGGACAAATAGCAGATGTCAGTTCTAATATTTTTTGGAGATATCCATTTAACAGCATATGTAATCCAAAACAGTTGAAAGAATATGTTGTTATGGACATTGAACCAATCAAGGAAAAGGATAAGAAGAAATTTCCTGGACAAGGCTATATATCTCATAAGCATGTAATTTCGGATGTTTGGATAGTTAAATCAGAAGATTTGGGCTTAGATCAAAATACCATTCATACCAGAACTCATTTGGGTGGAATATTAAAACCAGGTGACTCAGTTTTAGGGTATGCACTTGGTGATAGCAATGTAAATGATATAAATTATGAGAAATTAGATCAAGACACAATTCCAGATGTAATTTTAATCAAGAAGTTCTATGGTCATGATAAGGCAGCACGTCGTAGAGCCAGAATGTGGAAACTCCGGCATCTTGATGTTGATGTTGACAAGAATTCTGAAAATAATGACTATAACGAATTTTTGGAAGAACTTGAAGAAGATCCTGAAATGAGATCAAATGTTAATATTTTTAGAAACAAAAATAAGCAAATTCCTGTTGATACTGATTGCTTAGATCCATCAATACCACAAATCACTTTGGAAGAAATGCTTGATGAACTTACTATTGAGGATTCAGAAATGATTGAAGTCTATGAGTGAAGCAAATAATAAATTTTTGTATTTAAATTACAATGAAATAAGTTTCTAAATGATATTTACTATAAATTTTTAATTTATAGGTGAAATTCAAATTCCAAAATTCTTTTAAATCATTGAATCTTAAGATTATGGTTTAAAATTTTGTATGCATAATTTAAAAATTAAAAAGATATAGATATTAATAATTACCTAAAAAGCATGTAATTAAATCAATTTAAGACATTTCTTTATAAACATTAAATAAATACACTTTTGAAAAACAATTGATTTTTTAAATTGGTTCCCTAGAGAATTAATTTTATTTTCATTTTCAGAAGTACTTTCTAACTATTGCTAATATTTTATAATAATTTTACAAAATTGATAATCTTAATTCTCTTGCCTTTAAAATTAATAGAGATCGAATAAAATAAGGTTTATCAGATGTTTAAAAATTCATCTTCATATTCAAATAGAGAAAACTTGATTTGTTCATCACTATATTCAAACAACATTTAAATTTCATAACAAAATAAAAATATAAAAAATAATCTTTACCTATAAGTATAAATTTAATCTCTCATCATTTAACAGACTCTTTTACGCCCAAAAGAGCAAGCAGGACAGAGTGTTAAAATCCTCACGACTGACGCGCTGACACGTGCGCAAGAACGATTGAGTAAATCTCCCATTCGCGTCAGTCCAGCTCGTCTGCTCTGGCGTTCATCGGTAATCGGCTCGGATTCCTTATAAAAAATGTTACTGAACACCAGGAGTCCGCGGCTCGTCAAGATTGCACCCATCTTTGTTGTGCTCCTCTTTTGCTGCGTTGCAGGTGAATGGTTTTTAAGGGTTTCTGTTTATTTATTGTGCGTTGAGAGATACATAACCTTAAGTGGGTGGCTTCTGGAAACATTGAGTCATGGTTTTTGGATTTTGGAGAGGTTCATGATTTTATTTAAAATAAAGTTTTTGTTTTAAAAAAAAATGTTGAGCTTCCATGTGGAACTAAAGGGTTGACATTGTTGTAATAGTTCAGTATTTATTTTTGTTTACAGATGCTAAGGGTATTAATGATTTATTGGTTACGATCATTACAAACATTGAACTTTTATTCACTTTCCTTTTTAAAATATCTTTCTTTCTCGTGTACAAAATTCGACTTCAAAGAGTTTTTTAGAATTTACCAGATTTCGAATAAGCAAAGGACAAGCTAATAACAGTTCTTTTTGTAAATTATTATTAAAAAATGTCCATTTTCAGCTAGGAGTACAAACCAAGTCACATGTGGTTCAGTTGTTAAATTAATGAACTCCGACTATAAAACAAGATTGCACTCTCACGATATTAAGTACGGCACTGGAAGTGGGCAACAGTGTGTAACTGCAGTAGAAACTAAAGAAGATGGAAATTCCTACTGGCTTATTAAAGCCCCTACTAGCAAAACCTGCACTAGAGGGTAATGTTTTTTTAAATGTTTTTATTTACTCACTTGTAATATTTTTTGACACTAATTTTGATTCTCAGGACTCCAATCAAATGTGGAGACATTATTAGATTGGAACATGTGGCTACTAAAAAAAATCTTCATTCTCATCATGTGAGTTCTCCACTTAGTGGAAAGCAAGAAGTTTCTGCCTATGGAAATAATGGAGAGGGTGACACCGGTGATCACTGGATGGTTCTTTGTCAGGATGAAACTTGGCAAAGAGATGAGTCAGTCAACCTTAGGCATATTGATACTGAAGCGTAAGTAAAATTTTATTTTATAAAAAATGTACATTTTTTTTGTATAAGGTTCAGCTTTTAGGTTTTACAGATCACTTTTTTATATGATAAAAATTATATAAAATTATTATTATTATTTATAGCAAACTAATTAATAATATCATGAAATAAAAATTAAAAATGAATGCTTATACAAAGATTTTAATTACCAAATAAGTCAAAATTCATTAAAGTGTCAATTATTCATTTTCAGATATTTGTCGGTAACCGGACGAACATACGGTCAACCGATTGTTGGTCAAAGCGAAGTAGTTGGCGAATATTCCACTGATGGACATGTGAATTGGCAAGTAATGGAAGGCCTCTTTATTCATCCCAGTGACTTTAAATCTCAGCATTACGAGCACACCGAACTGTAATATGGGCAATGTCCAATCTCATTTCGTTGAAAAATACTTTGCAAAACTGTGCGACTTTTTTCGCTGTGTAATTGCGTGAGTGCTATGTAAATATGTATGTGCTGCAGCAAAAACAAACAGGTTTGATTATTTATAAAAAAATTGTATAATTAAAAAAAAATAACGAATAATTGGTGTAATTTGAAGGGAGACATCAGTGAAGGTTGAATAATGAAAATAATTAAAATTTAGGGCTATAATGAAATGATGTAAGTGAATTGATGCAAAATTATTACTTTTGTGAAAGGCATTCAATTTTTATCAACAATTTATTGTGAAATATAAAAATTTGAAACTTCAATATAATAAACTTTTGATGATTGACATTCATTTCAAAACTGTTTAACAGCAGTACAAGTTTTTTAACAAATATATTGTTTATTATTATGTACAATAAAAATAGGCAGCAATTTAATGTGTCTTTCTTTGGAAACACTAATTTTTACAAACGTTTTCCCATCAAACACTTTTTATTTCATACTTTTCATCAATACTCCTGTTGTGCAAGAACCCATTGTAAGGGAACATAAAATTCACAAGTCCATAACTTCCAAAAATCTCATAAATATCTTGTTTTTTTCCTTCATCTGGATAATACCTTTGCCTTCCCGATAAACAGGTATACAATTTCCACAAGCCGTAAAACAGGGAGAAGCAGGCAATAGAAATTGACACATTGAATAAAGTAACAAAAAATATGGTTACACTTTCATCATCATCCAAAAAGTACTTGGCCACTGTTATGGGGAAGAAAAAGTGCAAAGCAAAGCTTTGCATACTGACCCTATTTAGGATACTTTTTTCTTCAAAATAATCATACAAATATGAGCCTAATGTGAATACAGAATAAATACAGGTAAAGGAAGCATATATACAGACAAGGATAAAATTTCCTATGTTTTGTCGCAGAACACATCCTCCTAGGAAGAAGCAGTGATGATCTCGATAATAGTAACACTTTTTGCACAACATACAGTGCTGTGCTGGTCTACGAGTGTAGTGTTTACACTTTCCACAGTACCAAAACCTTGTTCCACCTTGGCTGTCTTCGCAAGTGGTCATTGTAAATGGTATGATCACTTTTCTATTTATATTATAAACCAGGTACCAGTTGAGGTAGAACTGTATTGACAAGAATCCAAACATTAATGATATATGATTTTCTATGTACATAGTCACAAATCCTAATACTAGACTCATTATTGCAGTTATTACTGGGCAAATTACATTGATAATGTATTGAATCTTCCCCATCCTTCATTCCAAAGTTTAGTTAGCTTTAGTAGCACTTTTAAATTAATACTGAAAATTAAGGGAGACGAATTTAATGTTTGTAAACATTAGAATTAAATGGAGTAAAATCACAGCACTCAGAAAGTCAGAACTCACCTTTTTAACTATGCGCCATGTTGCATATTCCGTTACCGCGCGCCAATTCAAATTATTAAACGATTCGTTAAAGTTGTAATAAAATTATACGCAAAATTTTCAAACTTCAGCATAAATGTTCGTTTCATATAAATAAAAACATGCATGTGTCTTGACATTAATTTTATAAATTTCAGTTTTTATTAAATTGAATAATTTAATAAAAACTCAAATTACTATTATTATAATTAATTAAACAAATTTTTATGTGGAATGTCTAAAACAAAAGGAAAGATATGGATTAAAAAAAAATTCATTTTTGGGAAAAAATCATTATTCTTAAATTTATTCTTTTAGTTTCAATAAATCGCTAGCGTCATCATAAGTAAATGTACATCATTGCATAATATGATCGCCAATAAAAAGATTTTACAGTCTTGTCTATTCAAGAGTACAATGTTTTTTTATTTTTAATGCAGCTGCTATTGATTGCTGGAGTGATATTTTTGCTGTTACTTTTCTGGTGCTATACATACATTCTCTGTACAAGTTTCTGATAAGAAGTTTCATTAAGGACTGATGTCTTAATCTTATTTAAATACAATTACCAACAATAATTCAATATAACGAGAGCAGAAAGGAAAGAAATGGTAAATTAATTAAGGTCACTTCTACAATTTGACCAGTTCATTTACCAATGTTTTTTTTTTTATCATTTTTTTTCAGTTTGCCATTTTTACATTACATATCTTGAAAATTCAATACTTTTACTACTCGGTTATCTTAACAACAATATTTTTACGACTACATTTCTATTACTCATTCTAATAAGAACATAAATCATTGTTAATGAGAAATGAATCGTTGTAAGATACTCATTTCTAAGATTATATAAAACCTTGGTTTCTCTTATAGAATATAGATATTCGAGAATATTTTTTTAAAAATTACTTTCGTTCAAAACACTACAAGAGAATTCCGTCAACGTTATGTCATTTGATTACAAGGTTCTTTGGAATTATCTCATAAATTTGAGAAATGTAAAAAAGTAAAGGTAATTCGAGAAAAAAAATTGTGCCTGATCTTTCTTTTTAACATATGCTGTTAAATCATCGTTTCTCAGCATATATTCTTTGGTGCCTACTCTGGTTTAGAGTAAGATGTGTACAATCCATTGATGTACCATTAATAATGAGAGATTTTTCCTGAAGCTAGAAGGGCTTTTTTCTCTCCTAATTTTTGCCAAACCAAAAGATTGTCTTAAAACAAATATACATAGCAGCCATGACGTACATGAGTTTCATTCTTTGCTGCTGCTGTTGCATTTCTGATTCAATAGACATAATTCTTCGGTTTAGTTTACCTACTTGACGTCTTAGATGCTGTATTTCTTCACCTGGCGGGATAGAGGTGTCCATTACACCATACGCTGGAGTTTGTTCTCTAAAATATATATTTTTTTTTAAATTAGATGTTTCTACAAATCAAAGTATAGATATAAAGTGCTTTCAAAATAAATCATAACTGTGAAATGAATGATATGTTTTTTGTGTTATTAAATGTTAATTTTAAACTATATTAACATCTAATCATAATGGCTTCTTGCAATACTTATAAAGAAATTATCTTCTACCAAAAATAAAGCAATAAAAATATATTTAGGTCAGAACAGTTTTAAACTAATTAATTAACTCTTTCTTGAAAGAAAAATAAAAAATTTGAGTATAATAAAAACTTTGTAAGAATTTAGATTTAAAAACTAAATATAACTTAATTTAATATTGGTAGTATTAAATATCTAAAAATATAGCTTAGTTTTAAAAGTTATGCAAATTGTTATGATTCGTGAAAAAATATTTCGAAATTACCAAAAAGAAAACATTACATTATACATAAATTGTAGATGTTATTTTCTTACGTTATAAATGTGAAGCCTTGTTGTTTCCTTAATAATGATGTTAAGAAATCATTAACAAAACACCAATATTAATAACATTTTTTCATAATCTAAGATTTTTTCATTTGTAAAGATATAAAAGAAAATATATGTTTACCTAGCATTCCTGGCAACAACTTGTGATTCGTTAAAAATATCACGAGGTTTAATAGATTCTTCTATATCAACATTATTTTGGTGCAGATCTTCATCTACAGTGGGAAAGAAATGTGTGTCAAGTGTCAGAATTCTTGGTGGTGTCTAAAAATATAAAAAAGATTTTTTTTATTTTTTTTATTAAACTTTGATTTTTCAAATTTATATTTGCAATACCTATAAATATTGTAAAATGATTCAAAAAGTCATTATTAAAACAAGTAATAAACTTACAATGCATCTTACAACTGGAGGTTCTGAAGGCAAAACAGCATTTTCTACAGCGATTTCTCTAGGAGGTGCTTTGGTCCCTACATGTTGTTCTTGTCCTAAGCATGAAAAAGTGCAATTAATGTACAATTGCAAAACTGCTAGTTGAAATTACAAATAGATTACATACCAACAACAAGAATTCGATCTGGCACATGCATCTCAAATTTTTCATTCATTATGCTCCAAGCTGATCCATTTGTTCCTATATCTTCATCTGTGAAATCTCCACTCACCCTGATGCTCTTAGGTACCCTCATTCTGTTATTAATGTCAAGAGTAAAATTTGGATCAAAAAAGTTGTCTGCTTCTCCGTTAAAACGTGTAGGGCTATGAGCGTTGGCCATTCTATTAAAACTACAAAAATTGTCATAAATTTAATCATCATGCACGCCAAGTAAGAATTATACTTATAAGTGGCAAGTTTGTAGAGAAACAAAGATTGATAAAGCAACGATAACATCTAAAATCTAATCTAATAAATAATAAGTCTGTGTAGATATACAGTTTTTTTTTGCATTTCTCAACTGTTTACTAAACATATCTACTGTGTTTGACTAAAGTTCTCTATTATTATAGAACATTGTAAATTCTACCCACTCTAATTCTCTAACACGAAATGTATTCGAAACCGCTTTAATTCTCACAGCTTATCACTCTAAAATTCTTACAGAAATTCACGAAACTAGAAACGAGTACAGTAATCTCGATAAACGTTCTGGAACAGCTGCATCCCAACTGAGGCCGAATGAAAGGGAAAGACAACAAAGAGGGACGAGAAAACGAAAGATTTTGCGAGGGGGTTGTTGCAATTGGCTGGAATGCTACGTAATAACACGAAGACCGTCCGATTGATTTTTAACCTTTAAACCAGAGAAATACGAAAATGGGTTTCAAACAAACCTACACTTCTTCCCAAATTTCCATTAGATTTATTGTCAGGAACAACGATGCGAGACAACAAGAGGAAATGGATTTATTGGCTTTTTAGGGCTTTTGTTGTTTTTGCGTACCTTTTTGATGTTACTCTCCGTTCTCCGACCTCCGCGCGCGCTTGCACCGCCCGAAGTCCACCGCGCACTTGTCGAACGCGCCGTTCGAATCGATTTCTCCTTCCAAATTTCGAATTTTTGTTTCGAATAGCGGAAGCCTAATACCTACGCTTTTATTGTCAGCTTTCTTCCTTGTTTATATTTCTTAATGACGTTTAATGGAGATATATGGTGCATGGAAATATTTGCTTTTTTTCTGCGAAAACACAAGGAAAGTGAAGCTCGACGAGAGTCGAGTTTTGCGCATGCGTGGTAAGTGCAGGAAACATTGGGCTCCCGCCAAAACGCATACATGCACAGATGAAAACATACGTCGTTGAGTCGCGTGGTTTTGTCAGACATCCTTTGCTTTTTTAATTAATTCTGTATAATGTATTTTATTAAATTTGTCACTTGGCTAGTATAAAAAATACACTGTAGTCTGGAATGTTTTTATTGTAGACTGTTTTAAAGTGTTTTAAGATTAAAAATAATGTTTGACGTTAGAAACAGCGAATAAATGTAAGTTCATTACATTTTACTTAGACAATTATATTTTTGCTTTTTATTAATTATTGATATTTGGTTTATATAAATACGTGATAAGATCTAGGTGGATTCGTGGAGTGGCCTTTCTTTTTTTGATTCTTTGTGGCGAATAATGTTTTGTATCAGACACCATGGATGAACGTGAGTTTTTTTTAACATTAAAATGCATGATTTACTGTTTATTAAGATTCATCCACAATTAGATTTTGCTTTCCCCCATAACAATGATTATCATAGCAATATTGATAATGTCACACCAATATTGGTGAGACGATGTAATTCATTGCTATGTAGGATATTTCAACATTATTGCTGAGAATGTATTTTATTTATTTTCTTATAATGTATTTAGTTTTTATGATTGTTTATTATATTATTATACTATATTAATTTTAATATTTTGATAAAATATTAGTCTTTTTAATAACATGTTTATTTGAATTTACGTATTATTTTATTTTATTTTATTTTATTTATTTAAACCAGAATAATTTACATATTAATACATGAGGTTTCCCACAGAGGTAAATTATGTTACCTGTTCGTGGGTCTAGTAGTTAAAACTAAAACTTAAAATCTACACTTAAAACTAATAACATAATAAATCTGTTTCTATATATTAGTACTTATCTATTTTTTTAATTTACTTTTCCTAGCTGTATTATTTCTTTTATTATTTAGTTCCTTTAGATCAATTGACAGGCTGTTATAAAGTCTTAGAGCTACAATGTAACTATTCTTATTACTAATAGTCTTTTTAATTTTTGGCATTGTAATGCTTTTGTTCTTCGTATTATTCTTATTTTTACTATATTTATCTTTGAGATCATTATAATGATGTAATAAACATTGATAACTAAAAATTTGGTCTAAATTCGTAGGATAGTTTTTTAAATTAAATTTAATTATTTATTAGCTGTACACAGAAGTAAAAGGCAGAAGACAGATAAGACTGGAAGGCTGTCTGCTCTTCAAAGACTGAAGCAACTTAAAGGCGCCAAGAATAAATATGAAGTAAATCAATTAGAAAATGTTTATGACGAAATAGATGAAGACTCCTATGGCAAAAAAGTACTGGATCGACAATGTGATGATTGGATTGTAGATGACGGTTAATATATATTGTTTATTGTTTATTAAAAAAAATTTCAATTTATTTTATTATTCTATATACTGTAGTATTTATTTTTAAAGCCTATTTAAAGGCATCTGGGTAACTTTTATCATTTTCATAAAATGCAACATTTCAGTTTCTTGAATTATTGTTAAATTGCATCTTAAAGAAAATAAAGAAACATTTCTTTTATATTTGTATTTCAAAGTATTAAATGAAAATAATCTTTGTTTAATTTCAAAACCACGAAAATTTCATTCTCTATTTATCATATTCTGGTATCTTGAATTTGAATAATTTCAAAGATTACTTACCATATATTTAAATGATTAAAAATTAAATGAAGCTTATTTATACAATTATTAAAAGCATTTCAAAAATCTATTTGTACAGGTGGTGGTTCAGGTTATGTTGAGGATGGTCGAGAAATCTTTGACGATGACCTCGACGATGATAGTATACGGGAGGCAAAGCGAGATAATAAAAGTGGCCCTAGAAAGCGAAAACGAGAACCAGAGAAAAAGAAAGTCAGCAGCAGTATCACCAGCATGTTTTCAAATATGGCCAATAAGAAAAAAGTTGAAGATAAAGTTGAAGATGATGATATCTTAGGTTCTCTTATGCAGGAATTGGTGAAAGAGTCGGATATGTCAAAGCATAAGAACACCCCTAGAGAAAATAAGTTTAAATCACGTTCAGCTAAACTACCAGGCCCGTAAGTTAATATTAGACCTCCAAGAATATACTTTTAAAAAATTTTCAAAAATATATTGTATAATGATTAGGTCAGATGAAGAGCTTTTAGCTAACATGATGAAAGAACCTGCTCCTAAACCAAAAACTTTGTTAGATGATTTAGATGAAGAAATTTTATATGATAAACCTGATCGTTCAGTGAGCAAACCATCAGTTAAAAAAATAGAAGTACTAGAGAAACCAATTATTGTGAATAAAAAGCTTAGTATTAAAGAAAAAGTTAAAGCTGCAGAAAAATTTCAAGAAAAGGATTTAAAATTAGAAGAAGTAGCAACAGATACAGATAATTTAAATTTTGACGATGAATTTTCAGCAGATGGGTTTCCAGAAATTGAAAAAAAAGCTCAGAAAGTGACTAATGGCATTTCCGGATCTCAATCTCTGGATAAAAGTAATGGCGAAGATCTAAATCAATATGTGGGCGATGTAAGTACAAAAATAGTTGATTTTGATGTTCAGTTTATTATACAACTTTTTCTTTATTCTAAATTTAATGTAGATCTCTGACATTGATTTTGGCAACAATGAAATGGATTCAAATATTACACAAACATTATCTTCCACAAGCTTTAACACTCGAGCGCAGATTCTTGATAAATCTCAATTGTGGAAAGAAAAAGATGCTGACTTGCAAAATGACGATGTCTTCGTCAAATCTTGGGAGCAAGATTTTGTTACTCTCTCCCAAGAATTGCCTTCACAAGCTGCTATTACACAAAAGATGCTGCCAATGCCGATCGTAACGAATTCTGCTGGAGAAAAAGTTTTTCGTTTCTTTTGGTGGGATGCTTTTGAAGATCCATACAAACAACCCGGCGTTGTTTATTTTTTTGGTAAAGTGTTTGTTGAAAGTATGAACGAGTATGTTTCTTGCTGTGTTACCGTCAAAAATGTACCAAGAAAAATTTATTTGTTGCCTAGAGAATTCGTAAGTAATTTTATTGTTTTTATAAACGATTTTCTTATTTCATCTCTAGAGGTGTTAATTTATTTTAGAAAAAGACTGACGCAGAAGAAAAGGAACCAATAGTACTAAACGATGTATACAATGAATTCAATGCCTACGCTAGGCGAAACAGCATTGATGAATTCCGTTCATCAGAAGTTTTAAAACATTATGCTTTTGAGCGTGAAGGCGTACCAATAACGTCAACTTACTTTGAGGTCCAATATCCTGCCACGTATCCTCCTGTTGACGCAAACTTTTCGAGCCCGTCAATCGAGGCGGTATTTGGAACTTCTGTCAATGCACTCGAGCTGCTTCTGATTGAAAATAAAATCAAGGGACCTTGTTGGTTGGATGTTAAAATACCGGTACCTGTAGAAAATCCCTTTTGCTGGTGTAGAGTACAGGTACATTTTCCATTGATATTTAAGGATAGAATAATGTAATTGGAAATAAAAATAATTCTTTTTAAAGGCAAATTGCTTGAAAATGGAAAACATTGTTGTAACTTCCGACTCGCCGCCAGTAACTTTACCTCCGATGGTAATGGCAACGATTAATGTTCAGGTGTCTCTGGATTCAAAGCTACAAAAGAACGAAATTGTGAATATAGGTGTTTTGCTTCATCATAAATTTCAGTTGGATAAAGCTCCACCAAAACCACCATTTGATGAACACTTTTGCCGTAGGTTTAATTTTTTCAACTGTTCTTGCAGCATGATAATATTAGAAATTTTTTATTCAATGTTTTATTTAATTTTAGTGGTTACTCACCCTCGAAACACTAGTTGGCCTCTGAAAGCTCGTGATCGATTAATGAAGATAAAACAAACAAAGGTGATACGTTGTGAAACTGAACTGGAACTATTAGAACAGTTTCTTGAAATATTTCAACGCTCCGATCCTGATATTCTTGTCGGCTACGATTGCGGCTTCCAATTTGATGTCCTTATGAATAAAATATTTCAACTCAAGGTTAAGAACTGGAGCTGTGTCGGAAAACTTAAACGTTTAACACCACCTTTCTTTAAGGTATGTGTTTATTTATTTAACTTACAAAATAAATCAAATTTATAAAAATATTTATTTTTAGGGAAAACTCAATTTAGGTCAGATTTTCTGCGGTCGGCCAATCTGCGATATTATGTCATCTGCAAAAGAATTAAATTTAAAAGTCAAAAGCTACGATCTTGCCTCTCTTTGTGTTGCTGTAAGAGCTTTTAAGCAATACTTGTGTTATAATCAGTACTAAATAATAGTATAAAAAATTTAATTATCTTTATTCAATAGGTGCTTCGCAAAAAAGAGTTCGAATGTAAAGAAATAAAACCTGAAGACTGCCCTAAATTCTATGTTTCTGCGGAAAAATTAGAAAATCTGATACAGTCGACAATGGTTGAAGCCTCCTTTATTCTGGGTATTGTTCTCGAACTCAATATTCTTCCCCTTGCTTTACAAATTACGAATATTGCTGGAAACACGTTGTCCCGAACCTTATCTGCTGGTCGTGCCGAAAGAAATGAGTTCCTACTCTTGCATGCCTTCCACAGTAAAAACTACATTACTCCTGATAAACGAACGGTTAGTAGAAAGAAAGACGGTAACGATACAACGCAGATAACACAAAGTGGGAAAAAAAAACCTGCTTATACAGGTGGTCTTGTTCTTGATCCTAAGAAGGGCTTTTATGATAAATTAATTTTACTCATGGACTTTAATTCCTTGTATCCGAGTATTATTCAGGAATTTAATCTTTGCTTTACTACCGTCCCTGGAGCTGCTTATGCTGATGTTGAGGTAACCTGCAATATATATGCTTCTTTGACGAGTAGCAAATACACGTGTGAAAATTTGAAAAATAATATGTTTTTCAGAGTCTCTCTTTACCAGAATCATCGGTAGAAGATGGCATTGTACCCACTGAAATACGTAAACTGGTTCAGAGTCGTGTTGAAGTCAAGAAACTATTAAAAACGCCAAATCTTAGCCCTGAATTAAAAATTCAGTATAACATTCGACAAATGGCTCTTAAACTTACGGCCAATTCAATGTATGGTTGCCTTGGAGCTACACATTGCAGATTTTACGCAAAAGGTTTGGCTGCTCTCGTTACATCGAAGGGTCGCGAGATTCTTCAGAATACAAAGTCACTAGTGGAGAAACAAAACTACGAGGTAAACTTGTTTGCTCTTCTTTTTAACAACTACACATATACATTATCTAATATCAAATGTTATATATATATATATATATATATATATATTTTAGGTTATTTATGGAGATACTGATTCAATCATGATCAATACTAACATTTTGGAATATGATCAAGTATTTAACATCGGTAAAGAAATTAAGAAAGAAGTTAACAAGACATACAAAAAGGTAGAGCTCGACATTGATGGTGTATTTAGGTATTTACTATTACTGCAGAAAAAGAAGTATGCAGCAGTGTCAATGACAAAATTACCTAATGGCCAAATGCAATACACTAAAGAACTGAAAGGATTGGATATTGTAAGGCGAGATTGGTGTGGATTAGCTTGTGATATTGGAAAGTAAGTCAAACTTTATTTTATTCGTAAAAAGTATTAGTAAATTGAATATTTACTATTGAATATTTTCAGTCAAATTTTAGACCAACTGCTGAGCGATCAGCCAGCCGACTCACGCATCAGCAAAATCGTCAATATTCTTGAAGTTGTTGGTAATAGCCTTCGAGAAGGAAAATTACCCCTGTCCTCGCTCGTTATTACGAAGCAGTTGTCAAAAAATCCAAATGAGTATCCTAGCGATAAGAAACTTTCGCATGTACTTGTTGCTTTAAGACTGAATGAAGGTGGTGGTCGCATGTGGAAAGCTGGTGATACAGTGCCTTACATAATTTGCGAGGTACAATTTTTTTTTAAATATATCATAGTTTTTAACCATTTCTAAACTATTCTAATATAATTCTCCACTGTGTTAATCTTTATTACAGGATGGATCAGACAAATCAGCAGCTGAAAGAGCGTATCACATCGAAGAATTTAAAAAGAGCGAAAGTCTGAAAGTCGATGTCAATTATTATTTATTGAATCAAATACATCCTGTTGTTCTCAGAATATGTGAACCTATTGATGGTATTGATGATGTCTTAATCGCACAATGTTTAGGTAAATAATGCTTTTCTTTCAAATTAGCATTTTAAGAATATAAATTTTCAAAGTAGATTAATATTCAAATATTTTCCATAGGGGTAGGAGATATTTATAAACCAAAGAGGACATTTACAACTCAAGAAGAAGTCGATGTGCCTTTATGTATACAAGATAATCGATATGACTCTTGTCACCCATTCAGGTTCACATGCCGAAACTGTAAAGCTGACAATGAAATTAAGACTACTATTACCGAATTTGTAAGTAATGGTAAAAATACAAAAAGCTTAATTAAAAATTAATGCTTCGAATTGTTTTAGGATGGAATTCCTCGGCCATCATTATTCGCATGTTCAAATTCAGACTGTGAAATAGCGCCATGGAAGTATGCGTATGCAATAAAAAATAAGCTTCAATTAGATATTAGAAGATTTGTTATGGACTACTATTTTGGTGAAGTGGAATGCGAAAATCCGATTTGTTCGAAAGTTATGAGAAGGGTCACTTTAGACACTAAAACAACATTCCCAAAATGTTATAATTGTCTTGATGGCAATGTTCACAGGATAGTAAGTAGTTTGAAATGAATTCACCTTCTCACAAAATACATTTTCTATTTCTTAATTTTGTTTATTATTATTTAGCACAAAGAAACAGAATTATACAACCAACTTAGTTACTATCTGCATTTGTTTACTTTAACTCCAGTTCAACTGAAAAGTATGTACAAAAGTACATTTTTTAGGTTTTTTTATATTTTAATACTAATTTAACTTGGATTTTTAATATGAAATTAAATTACAATTATTTTAGACCTGAAAACATCTCTGTCGTCCGAACTTACGTCTGCATACGAAACAATAAAAGAGTTTGTAGAGAAACAGATACAGTGCAATGCTTACTCGGTAGTAGACTTAACAAAACTTTTCCTTTTAAATGTTCAAGAGAGCGATATTGACGCTCTGAGTAAACTTGAGGAAACCGTATCGGCAGTGGAAGTAGAAGATATAACGCAAGATGAAGGTGAAGAAGGCGAAGAAGTGAGTATTAAATGTTCAGATAATCTACTGTATAATCTAAATAAAATAACAACGTTATAATATTTTGTTTCAGTATGATCGAGAATAAGAATAATTGTTAATTACTCTAAGTTATGTTATTTAACAGAATAGTTGAATATGTTTTACTGAAGTGACAGATGTTTAAGATTTTTGTAGAATATTAAGAATCTTTTTTGCATCCGATATTTTTATACAAATTAAGATGTAAAATAAAAAAATGTAATAAACAGTCTTCTAAAAAAAAAGTTACACATATTTGTTATACATTTAAATGAAAAAAATATATATATAAATGTATCGCACAACATATGTTCCTTTTACATACAGCGAGCGCATTGGTATACAATAATTATTATCCTTTTGTGTTTAACGCCTTAAATTTCATATTTTATTTAGAATATGTAATCAGTTATGTCTTACAAACATAGCACGCTTTACCGATGAAAATCGCCGTTCAAATATTGGATTTAACTAAACGTAAAATAAAATATTTTTATAGCTAATATCGATGTCTTTTGTTATTAAAATTTTAAGACAATTTGAGACACCAATAGTTGGAGAATCGATAATTTTTAAGAGTTTCAATCCAATTTTACAATTTAACATATCGCTTCATAGTGCCCTGCCTTGGATCTTATAAATAAAAAAAGTATGTTGTATCAAAACTTCTTGATCAGCCGCTTTGTTAGATGTAATAAAAGTTAAATAAAGTATATATATATATATATATATATAAATATTTTTAAAATATTTTTATACATATACGTATTTTATATTAATTACACAAGAATTTCTCTGTCCCAAGTAAAAATAAATTTATAAAATTTTAAAGTAAAAAGCAATTTATATAAAATAGGTTTTATAATGGATAATTATATTATTAGTTAAGTAATAATAAACGTTTATCATTATATGTACATTACTGATTTCAATGTTATTTTATACTTCTACCTACTTTGCTTTAACACATGTAAAAAAGCTTATTTAAATCAATTTTTTATTTTGAACTATTTTTTTTTTATAATAAAAGATTTGACAAAAATCAAATCTTTGTTTAATAAAATATTTTTTAAAATATTATTACCCTATGACACCTTACCGAACACAGAATAAAAAATAATAATCTGTATCAACTAATAATGTATAAATTATCTGTACAACTTGTATCAAAATTATTCAGATTTTTAATGTCATTAGTATGCATATACGTCGAAAATCATAAAGTAAGCACAAAACTATTTTGAATTAGATAACGTTATTTATAAAATAAATGTGAAATGATAAGTTTGAGCTTGGGGTATGAAGGTCAATCAAGTTGGAACTTGAGATACAAAGGTCAAAAGAATATCTGATATTTAAATTGTTCAAAAATACTTATAACTATTTTGCATCATTGTAATTATATATAATTATAATGTAATACTCGCGTAAGTATACATCAACTGAGTATTTACCTTCATGCATTGAGAATCTAAATTCTTTTATTTTAACTGTAATTTTGATTTTATTATTGTAGGCTTTCGATTTGCACTTCAAAACTTTCAACTTAAATGTGTTTCTTAACTCTAATCTATTCATAACAATGTCTTTATAAAATTCCTTATCTGTGATGTATGAGATCGCTTTCGGCAACATTGGATATATTGTAGAAATTATAGGGCAAGTTATGCGGCAGAAAATTCGTTAGAGGAGTGCCTATGGCGTTAAAGTAAGTGGTTGTAGAACTAACCGGACCGACACTTCGCTCGCGAAACATCGTCGAAGATACCGGCTGTTGCACCTGATTCAACACACTGGCCGTCGTCGTAGGAAGTATCTCTGCAGGCTCTGTGAATGTTTGAATTGCAGCTACTGTATTATTTGGTAATGTCTGGAGTACTATGGGTTGAGTTGTTACTGTCACGTGCGGGACTGCCTGTATCACCTATTATAATATAAGACATTTTTTTAATTATTATCCTAAGCTTATGTAAATTATTTGTAAAGATTTTGTCTTGTAATCGCATTTTTACCTGAACAGTAGTTGCAGTAACGTGCTGCGGTGCTAAGGAATGTTGGGCATTGGTATTGTTTGCAGCTTGTATTTGCAGCGTCTGTTGTTGTTGCTGAGGCTGTTGATGGTGCTGTTGAACTGCTGCAGTTCGCTGTTGATTCTGTTGCATGTTTTGAAGGTTCTGTTGAGACTCTTGCTGCTGTTGCTGGGTAGGTTGAGTATTTTTCGTGTGAGATGTATTAATACCGTGACGACGTTTCATGTGTTTGTTGTAATTTGGCCAGTTGGTGAAGTGATGTTGGCATTCTAAACAACTATACGGCCGCTCACCTGTATGTTGACGTCGATGTGTCTGTAGTAGATTTTTAGTTAATTGTATTACTTAATTCAAAAGTATGATATCGAAAAATCAGTAGTTTGTTTATATACCGTCAATATTCCCTTAAACCGGAAGCATTTTCCACAAAATTCACAAGAAAAAGGCATTGCTCCCGTGTGGATCCTATGATGTTCTCTCAGAGTTCCTTTTTCTCTGAAGGTTCGACCGCAAACTGCGCATTGATGAGGTTTTGCTCCGGTATGCACCGTCTCGTGCTTTTTTAACTGCAGAGGCGTTTTGAACCTGCATAAAATATAAAAAATAAGAAATGTCTCTCGTATTACTTTCTAAAACAAGTGAGTACTGAAGCAACTTACGCTTTAGGACATTGTGAACAATTATACGGCTTATCGGCGGAATGCGTTAAAAAGTGAGCTTCTAAATTGCCTTTTTGAATAAAGCTTTTGCCACATTGATCACAAGTAAAGTTTCTTACTCCGGAATGTATACGTTTGTGTGTTACCAAATTTGGTTTTGTAGAAAATCTAAAAGTCAGTATTGAGTAGTACCTTATGCATCAAAATTGTATTACCTAACTTATTAGAAGATGTGTATCTTACTTTTTATCACATTCATCGCAAGGATACCTGTTTTTCATATTTTCCGGTAAATGGCACCGGTTATGAATATACAAGGCGTTTAGCTGTCTAAATGCTTTCCCGCAGGTTTGACAAACGTGTGGCCTCTCTTCACTATGTATTGCTCTATGAGTATCCAACACCTTTTTATGAACAAAACATTTACCACAGTCATCACAACTAAATAAAAAAATTATAATTATTAATTACCACAAAAAGTAGCAGCTTTCTGATAGTTATTTTCTCATGGTTTACCTATATTTCGTTTTTGTTCTGTGTCTTTTGACATGAGTTAGGAAGCCATAATATTTTTCATAAACTTTACAACACTGTACACACATGTACTTGGTTTTTTGATTATGAATAGTTTCATGATGCTCTTTAAGAGCCTCTAAACTAGGTAATTTATCATTGCAGTCTGTGCACAGCCATGGGTACCTTTCAAGCTTCTCACCTTTTTTTCTTTCTCCTTTTTGAGTTTCAGAAGTTCCTTTTTTTCCTGAACGTATTGTCTCCATATCAGAGTCTGTACCTGTTTAGAAAAAAATAAAATACTTTAATACTTTTGAATTTATCAAAATAATTAAAAGTAGTTAAATTACAAACCTGTCATATAATTGTCAGGTATTTTTATATTGGACCTTTTTTCTTCTTCGTTATTCTGCCTTTTTTCTGTCTCATTGGATAAAATATCTTGCAATTTGGAATCAAGTTTTATTACGTTATTTTTTCTTTTTACTTTTTTCTTATTATTTTGCTTCGGTGAACCTTTTTTTGTGCCTTTACTTTTATCTTCCTTATCAATTTTTGTACTTTCTGGTGAATCAGGAGATTCTAAAGGATCATTGCTATTGTCAAAGTATTCATTATCTATATCAGCCACTGAATCATCTATATAATCGTCTTCCTTAGAAAAATTGCTTGATCTACCTTGAAAGTTAACATTAGACTGCTCTGCAGATGCAGATTCACTGTGAAAATTTTCTTGTGTTTTCACTTTAGAATCTGATAAAATTCTTTGAAGAGAGTATTGTGCTTGGTTTGTCTTCTCATAGAAGTCACTACATTGATTCAGTTGAACACAACACTCAATGCACACAGAAAGTGGTAAACTATCAGTTACTAAAACCTGTAATTATAAATAATTTATACATTTGTTTGCATAACAAAGTATTAAGTAATTTGAAACACATATTTTATAATTGTTTATATTTATTCTTTCAATTAGTCTTTTAAAATGTTGTAAGTACATATTTAAGAAACGTCAAGTATAAGTTTGATCTCAGTGCTTTCAATTAACCTAAAATGTAAATCCACAAAAAATGATCAGATTAACATACAAAGAAAATCTGAAATTTAAATTTAAAGTAACAATTGATATAAAAGATTTAACAAATTACTTTTTTTTAATAGGTATGTTTAATAAGTATGTTAAGAAATATTAAATAACATTATTTTTTATTTACTTTTTTTATCAAGTTAAGAAATTCAAGAAAAAAAGTTATCAAATCAGATATATCAAACAAACGTCACTTGAAAATAAATTTAAAACTCAAAAATAAATATGTTTTAAAGCCTTTTAAAAATATGTTTTGTTTATTAATAAAAACTAATAAAATCTATTATATTGAAAGTAGACAAATTTAAATTATAAAATAAATTTCTTAAAAAACTTATGATTGCACTTACAACAATCAATATAAAATTAACAAACTATTAACAATTAATAATCTAAATACTGTAGTAATAAGTTTATTAACATTTTATTAATTGGCAGTTCAACTGAATATCCAGTAAGCCTTTTTTCGAAAAGACTGCTAACTCCCCACGAAGCAAGCTCAAAAGCAACAAACAACCTCTTTCGAAAGCTCTCCCCAGACCTAAGATTAAAAAAAAGTTAGATAAGTAGTAGCACTAGCCTGTATCTGCAGGCACTTGGCTATCTTGACATCTATAGCGAGCTTAAGTCCCTCTGGCTCGTAAATGCCGACAGAACTGTCCTTGGTCTCGGCGCAGAGTCTGCACAGCCTCATCTTCTCTACGGCCGGCGTCATTCCTTATTGTCCCGCTTCAGATCAGTTTGTTGAGATAATCCTAAGTTACAGCCTTCAAAGGTCGGAGGCCCATCACCAGGTGAGGTTTTGAGATTCAAAGGTAACAATGCTGATGGCTCATGAAAGTTCCGGTGTGCATTGTTGTGCTCGGCACTTGAGATAATATGAAACTGATGTGCAACTATACAATTTTGTTTTTATTTGCAGGTAACCTGCGCATGCGTCGATGATGTCGCCATCTCCGAATCTTCCATTCTCCAGGTGGATTTCTGCAAAGGTGTATTGGAATTCGTCGACTGACTGCTAATCCTGACGGTTTTTTCATTATAATAATTCATTATAATATTTATACCACTCTAACCTCAAAATCACGACTTTAACATGATTTTTCGGCGCTCGTGGTAGAAAATAATGTTCGATACTAGTGTTTCAATTGATGATTATTTACCTCGTGCGACTCTTCTCCCTCGCTTCGCTCGGGCGAAAAATGTCTCACAAGGTAAATAATCAACTTCCACACCAGTGTCGAAAAGTACTATTTCGATGAATCTATTCTACGTAATATGTTATTATTTTTTGAAATTAAGAAAATGTTTTTTTTTTATTAATATTGCATTATTTGAAACCGAAAATGATTTAATTTTTACGAAACATTATTGTTATTTGTATTTATAATAGTTTTCAGTATATTCTTTGATACGTGTATAAAGCTTGATTTAGCGCATGCATAATTATTGTTATTTAAGCGTGCGCGAAATCGAGGTTTACACACGGCGTGTGTCAAAAAAAAGATACCTATAAATATGCCATACATAATATTATTACTTCTTAGCTGCGCACATTTTATAATAGTGAATTAATGCATAAAGCAGAGGCTTTATATCTCAAACCAAAATAAATTAAATATAATATCATTCATAAAAATAAAATAATTTTCTATTATTGGTATAAGAATTATTATTATTAATGTATAGATTAATTATGTATAACTTACAAAATATTTATTATTCAATAATTATTCAATAATTTTAAAAACCATCATATATATGGCGCAGCCATTACGTATTCTTAAAATATGATTATCCCTTTCGAAAGAAAAAGTTCTACCCTTATATATTGCAACAGTTAACTTTCTAAAAGCACACACAATTCGCGTAGCTCGTCATACTCATATTTAAACGCGCACCTGACGCACAAAGGCCTTTCCAGCATGCAGGCCTCTCTTCCGGGAACAGCTTCTTACAAGGCGAGCTATCAGTGAAATTAGTCGGTCAAAATAAGGAGAGAGCAGTTTACCAGGGCCAGCTGGGCAGCCCGGCGTGCCAACTCTTTCCTCTTATACAGTAAAGCTGCATGTCGTGCCCGGCCCCATTTGCATCGATATGACGATACCGATTGTTGGAGTGAAAATTAAGGGACGCCACTGTCGATGTGTCAACATGAGATGGTAGAGGACGCTTGAAAGAGGTGAGGAGTTTTATTGCGACAGTAAAGTTTACGGTTAATTTACGGTTTATGATGTCGATCCGAGAGGCATTATCAAGTCGATATAGCTATGATGTTTGTGCATCTAATGTGTTGAAGATATGATCAGCATTAGTCAATAGCTGACGAGGTTGTTTTATACTTTTTCTGTAAGATTATTTGTTCCAAAAAATACTCTATTAAATAACCTATCGATAGTTTTTTAATTATATATATATATAATATAAAAGCTTGTGTAAATTAATTGTCAAACGAAAAACAAATAATAAATATAAAAAGTAGGAGAGACTTAAAAAAATATTTTTATATATATATATATAAATTTGACTTTGGAATATTCTGCAAACTAGTTAACAATATAATTCTTTGGTGACAGTATTAAAAATTTGTATTATTAGTCACGATGGTTTAATCTTAATAAATTCGAGAAATATTTCTTCTTTTCAATAAATTCTTTAAAACTAATGGAAAATAAAGTATCCTAAAAATTTCCAGAAAAAGATTAAAAATTTAACTTGAGATCGAAGAATAAATCAAAGAAGTCGCAGCCTCCTAATACCTCTTTCAGGAAAGACGAAAATTTCTTAAACCAATTCTCGTAACTTCAAAGAGTTAACCTGCTCATCTAACTCCTGGTTCATCTCCAACTTTCTATCCTTTCTTCCATATCCATCCTCCGCTTCGTGTATCCATTTGCTCTTTGAGAAACTCATTCCTGCGTATAGCCACATTGGATTTTGTCGGCACACATATTGATAATTAATGCGCTGCTAACGAATAGAGAAAATCGAAAGCTGAATACGTGTGTATATTCGAAATTTGCATGGGTGTGGCTTTGTATTCACATGTATGAGCTGAAGAGAGAAAGAGAGAGAGAGAGAGAGAGGAGTTATCAGTCGGATTTATGCCGGCGTGTATTCGATTAGTGTCGCTCGTTTGATGACCAAAGCAAGCTGAAATGAATCTTCTCCGCAGATCTGAATTGGATATTAGATGTCCGCTCTTGTCGAAGTAAAAGTGAAATGAGTTTGTAGAGATAAAAGTATTGGAAGTTTGTTTTTAATTTTTATTATGGATTTATCAATGTTATTGTAAAAGCAGGGCTTTTGTTATAAAGTCCTTAGATATATAATATACATAAAGAATTAGTTTTTAATAGTTCCGTCATATTATTATAATAAAAATAAAAATGTTTATTTAACAAAAATTTGATTAAACTGATAGAATTTAGATTTGTTTTTAGAATACTGTAATTAAATTTTGAATATTACATTAATTGTTAAAAAAATATAAAAAAATAATCTTTCTAAAATCCACCGTAAAAACATTGTTTTTAGATTTCTCACGAGGGTTTTAAAAATTCATAAAAGCTTTTCAAAGAATTTATAAAAATATTAATGTGTATAATAGGTCTACTAAATACATCATAGAATATATTATCGAAAAAGGAGATAACTTTGTTTTTTTTTTTTTTTTTCAGCGGTCAAGTTATTATAAAAGAATTATTCGCTCATTTTACAGTTGTAACAATCTTAGCACAAGACAGGCTATAAAAAATGAAAGTGGAGTAAAGATATTAAGAGACGATCTTTCAAAGAAAGAGTTCCACTCTGAATCGCAAATTTTAAGCAGTCTTTGAAAGGTGAATCTAGTATATCTAAGATCTAAAAATGAAACCTGTTACTGGTACTTTGTGATTTTATTGACCCTGACTACTGAGAAGAAAACGAGTTTTTCGTTTTTCAGTCTAGGTTCACAAATAATGTTAAATAACCAAAAGAAGGTAAACTTCTAGAGGATGAGTTCTTATAAAATAAAAGGTATGGTCTTAGAAGTCGTTAAATTGAAAAAAAGGTGAAGAATTGTTTTCTACTCAATATTCTAATTGCTGATGTCTTGGAACTTTGAGGAAAAATTTTTATTATAAAGCATCATTATAAATTTAATCCAGAGTATAATTTTTTCTTTGTTTACGTATACTGCAGTAATAAAATAACTTGTTTAAGTTCGACGTATTATTATTATCATACAAATAATAACAACATTTTAAAAATATGAAAATTACTTTGAAAACTGAATGGTCGTTGGCTATTATATATTAACATAATATCGTTGATTATGTTAATTAAATACTTTAAATTATCATTAAATTATATCAACTTTATTAAGAGAATTTTACAAATTAAAAAAAAAACACATTTAAAATTAAATAATAGTAACAATATATTATACAATTAAAGTTTATTCAATACTTTTTTGACAACCGAAAGAATTAATATTTTTCTTCTTTAATTTCCAAGAATGTTAAATTTCTTAGTTAACCGCATTCTAAAAAATACGGACGCGTCAAGAATTACTTCAGATAAAAATACCGGGCTTTAAAATGATGTAATCATTTCAATGCTGTGTTGTTTAGTTGAGAACTGATGAGAAGGACTTTATAAAAACTCGCGAAAACGTCGGGTGAATAGCTAAATAACGGATTTCATAGTTTTTTGGGACTCTTTAAGTCACTCCTGTTTCTTTGTAACTTTCAATTAACTTTTTTATCTTGGTTTATTCTTATATACATGATTATTATTACACATTACGTTTTTCGAGGCACGGTTTTCTGCTGCTACAATTATAATTATATTAATTACCAAAATGACAAAGCAAATCTTCCTTTAAAAATGGCAAAAACATTGTACGTATAGCCCATCTCCTGAACCTAAGAATGTCCCCATAAAACATTAGCCCACATCATCAGAAAGTGACTTAACATCGTTCAGAATTATAAGCTGCCGTAGCTGCGTCTCTTAACTCATAATTAATCAGCAGTAATTCCGAAGCCGCGAAATTCCAAGCATCGCGCTGTATCTCAACTATCGTACTCCAAAAGTAGTCCAGTGCACAGAGCAACCGGGATGATTCGACGAAAACTATATTAGAGCCGCGTTTTGCCTTTCGAAAGAACGTCGAAGGGAAAAGGGCCGCGGCATTGATTGAGTTCTCAAAGTCCGACGAAGGAAAGTATCGGCGTGCTTTTGTGAATTTAAATGCGTGACTTTCTCTTTAATAAAGCCGAGTTCGGGCTTCTTTTTCGTACAGATCCTTTTTCAGATTGCTTTTGGCGGGCCGTCATTTTTCGGTAAGTACTGCGTTAAGTCTGAATAATCGGCGAGGCGAGGAAGCGACGGAGAAAGTCGCGTGGCGGCCAGTTTGACGAAAAGTGTTTGAGTTGTAAACAGTAAGTTTGCTCTGGGTCTAAGTAGTTTTTAACATTGTAAACATTTCTTCAAATAATGGAATGGTGAAATTGACTTTTGCTTCGGCTTTTAATATTTTCACTTTTTATTTATACGAAAGCTTCGTTTTGATAAATTTATTGCTGAATTTATTTAATTTAATAAATAATTTGCTATCGAGAAATAGAATCTTCCCGAAACGCAAGTATTTTTATGGCGAGCGGAGTGGAGAGCTCAAGCAAGTCACGTGCAAAAAATCACGCGCGCACCGTGCTATGCTGCCTGTCCTCGAATAAAGAAAAGGCGGCGTATTTTTTTTTTAGCAAAGGCTCCTCTTCTTTTTGCGTCGGGGATGGAATCTCCGCGTGGCAGACATGTTGACATAACAATTGAAATACATTCGCCGGCTAGAGGATTTATTGAGCAAACACCACCCAGGTTACTAAAAGTGTCTCTAAAGTTTCCGCTTTTTCGTGTGATCTTGCATACAAAAAATGTCAAGGTTTCTGATGTTTGAATGAGATGTGGCTGCAGCCTCGATATAAAAATCAAATGTTTGTCATTTGAAGGAATGTTTAATAAGAGACGAGAGTAAAAGTCATTTTTTCATCTTTTCTCTTACGCATTTTATCTAAACTGAAATAACATTTACTATAAATGGATAGTAAAATTTTATACATTTATTATAAAATTGAAAACTTTTGAAAAGTAATTACGCGAAAGCTTTTACTTCTCGGAAAATCCGTTACATTAATTAGAATTAAAACTTGTCATCACTTTCACTTAATTTTTCTCGAATTGCATGATAACGCTTTGGTTCAACATGCATATATACATGCATATATAATACGTTTACGATAAAGAATATAAGTCATAAAATTTATTAACTCTAAAACACGTTCAAATTTTTTAATTTACATTTTTTAATTTGCATGGAATTCGCCAGATTCTCTTAATATATCAATATATTTCGGGATTCCCGAGATAAGCCACAAAAGTTCATTATCTATGGCTGGGAGACTATGCATGACTTGGTTCTGATGTAGAGAAATGCGAAAGCGAAGTATTTAATTAAAAATAATTGTGATTGGCAAATGTAAAGAACAACTAATACTAATTCTCTACGTTTTGACGTATCTTCCCGAAAGAAAAGAACAGAAAAAAGTACCTTCATTAAATTAAAAGCCAAGAAGCCAAGCGATTTCAGGTCGATCTGCACTTGCTCGAAAAAAAACTCGCAGGTGGAAAAAGCGATCGAAAAATCTGGGTATTTGGGACCGATGAAACGCTTTTCCGTATTGATGGGATTGGTGTTAAGCATAAGTGTACATCCGAAAGATAAGGCAAGATTTGTGGCAGAGAGTAAGTTGCGTTGAACACTGAGAAATACAGCTTATTGCCAATAGGCATTTTTACAACTTGACCCTAATTGCAGAATGTTTTACTGTTTCTCTGCACCTCGTGTATTGTGCTCCTGTATATGTTCTCTACGTAACGCGTTAAACTTTTAAAATAGATTTTCAGTTTTCAATTGTACAAGGTAAATTGCTAATATGTATAACAAAGTGAAATAATGACAGTACTCATAATGAAGGCTTTGAACTTAAAAATATTGTAAAAGCCGTTTGAAAATTAGTGGCTCCTTTTTAAAGAATGAATACTTGAAAAAAGTGCTTTACCAAATGGACGTACCAAAGAGCCTTGAGCAGTCGAAAAAGCCAATGCTCCCGAAGCAGCCCCAGTACCTTAGGAACCGATAGGCGGCGATCCTCCTCCTCTGTCGAAAAGAGAGGACGGCCGGTGAGCGCGGCGGGCCATTGTGTATATATAGGGGTACGTCCGGAGGAAAGCCTCGTAGTTCAGCAGCGAACGTCGTTAGTCGAACATCGCTCCCGCAGGTACTTACTTTACTCCCCCCCTCAAGAGATCGGCCCCTGTGCTTCCTTTCCGAAAGTGTGGATCAGTGCTACTCAAAGTTAATATATCGAGAGTGTATTACAAGGATTAGCTTTTTTTTTAAACTTTTTTCACCGGCAAATGAATCATTTATTATTTAGTGAAAAAATCAACTATTCAAAAACTAGTTTGTGCCTTTTCAAATAAATTTTTATTTCCGGCATCTGCTTTTATGCTGCTAGCTTGCTAATTCAAATCAATCTATTGTATCGACTTGTTTCCTCGAGAAGGATCTTACTTTATACGTAAATGCAAATACGAAACAATTAAATATTTAAATGTACTTTTGCAATTCAAGTTTTTATCTATTTAAACTAAAAATTTCCATGCTCACAATATAGTCGAGTATATTATACAACGTATATTTTACGAATCAATCTAATTCTGACTCGGCTGAGAAAAAAGTCCGGTTTCAGCGAGTACGACGAAAATGTCACGCACATACGTATATACATACGAAAATAAGGAGCGGAGACACGCAAGAGGAACCGGTTCGGAAGAAAGCTGCTCGCGACCCAAACGCTTATTTTTTCGGGATTACCAAGTATTATCATTTTCAATCATTTGGATGTCAAATTTTATTTTCTTCCAAGTAATCGAAGCTTTTATCTTTCCAACTTTTAAATATCGGACTATTCAATTTAGATTAGAGATTGCCAGTATTAGAGGGGCCAGTTTTCCAATTTCTGCACTGGGCTTCGCCCAAACGATTGTACAATTAATTTGCATAGGGGGCAAACGCCCTTTAATCATACACTTTAACACTTGAAACTTCATTAATTATAAAGAAAAAACTAAATTTAATTTGTTCATTATCGACTTTTTTAAATTGTGCTTACTATTTTTTCTAGAAAAATGTTCCGTTCCCTGAGCCTTGTCGCAGTGTTTGTGGCCCTGGCCGCAGCCCAGCAGCCGTCCGGACGAATCCTAGAGGCACCCATCCCTGCTGCCTGCGCCCAAAGTAAGTTACTAATAAAGTTTATTCATTTTCGCTGAGATAAAACTTGAATATTATTTTATTATTTTATTACCTGTCGGTGCGAATCTACTTTACTTTACTTATACATCCTAATATTTTTCAAACTTTAAGCAATCGAAAAAGAGTTTCATAACTTAAGAATACAATAAATAAATAAAAAAAAATGTCACGCTTTTCTGCAAGCGACGTACGCAACTGCGTCTTTGTTCAGAGTCTTTTAGAACAAAATTGTTCTCTTTCAAAAGCGAGCGTACAACACCGACCGCAAATCTCGTACTTCGCATTCAGGAGTTCTCACGGCAAGATGCGAAGATGCAGCGCTCGTTCACCTATCCGGAAATGCTACACCGCACCGCTGAAAGACTTTTACTCACTCGACTTTATTTGGCTCGCAGCGTTGCCTCAGAGCATCAAGCGCTTGTCGTTTATACGTAATCTAATGATCCCCGAGAGGAAATTAATGTGCCACTTATTTTATCAGGTGATAAATGCTAATTAGCGATCATAAATGAATTCGAAGTAACTTGTAGCTTACTGATTATGAAAATTTTCTACAATTCAAGCAAAAAATATATCTTAAAATCCACATAGTTCATAAAACTATAAATCTCAATGTCTGCCGAGATGTATAATAACGAGGAGCCGGAAGTCGGTGGCTTTTCGATACATACCGATCAAAGCTGCGGCGACGCTTTCACGCATTAAAATTCAACCTGTCGCGGAGGCGCTGCGACCTATAGAAAGCGCGCGAATTGGCCCGGTTATTTATGCGCACCTTTTCTTCGGGGGAGATAGCGACGGCACTTTCGGAAGGCGCGTGTCGTGGAAATTAACTGCAGGTGCGGAGGCCACAATTCGGATTAGGAAAGAAATTAAATTGAAGAAAAGCAAGCTACAATATAATCTCCTCGAAAAGCAGAAAAAAGACTTTTGCCCAACAGTGAAAAGAATCCGAATTTTCAGAGTCTTTAGCATTCGATTCGCGGCTCGTCGACTTTTCCTTTTCCTTTCTCCGCAAGAAGAGGCTACTTTCGCGCGGGACAAAAGGAATTCACAGTAAGCCAACGCCTTTTGCATTCCCTAATGAGCTTTCATCGCGATATGTGTGTACGGGAAAGCCGGTCCAGGTCACGGACCACCGATCCTGAGCTTGTCTAACGGTTCGGAAAATAATTATTTCTGCCAAAGGCGGCCAAAGGCACTACTAGGCAAACAAGATGTTGGGATATTTTAACTTGAAAAACAATTTTGACTTTTTTCATTTTTAAAATTCACCCTCAATCAGTAGCACAAAACCTCTTCCGTCATCTCTCCCGAGAGAAACCATCTTTATGTTCCTCCTCTAACGCTTTGACGGGCTTCTCTTCTCCGAAGTCCGAGCAAACAAATTTCTCTCTGTAGGTCAGCTCGACTTAGCGGCGAATATATCGCGGCTCAAAGGGGTCGCTGCGATTTCCCTCGAGCGAAAGTGCCGATGATAATTTAACGAGTGTCGCACGCACGGAATCTGTGTCAGAGCCTTAACGGCCCTTTTGACTCTTCGCGTCGAGCGGTAAAAGTGGAAAATTATGCACCTACCTTTTTGGGACTGGGCTTTACGGGCTTTCTTTTCGAGGACGTTTACGGGATTGCGGGAGTTTGGAATATTGATTGATGGAAGGAGCACTGACACGTTCGTTTTCTCTGGGTTTTATGTCTTTTAGATTCTTGCTCATCCTTCACTTTCTCCTTTTACGGGGGAACTTTACTTTTCTTCTCGAACTTTGATCAATAAATTGTAATAATTGTAATAAAAAGAAAGTTTAAATAGTTCTTATTTTATAAATTCATTTGAAAAGTACTTTCATTTATTTTCAACGAAAGTAGTTCGTAAACCTAAAAAATTACGACGTATCAAAGTCTATTATAATAATTATTTACAACTACTGCAAACCATACGTACGAGTCAAAAGAAATCTCAACTTTTTATTTAAACTTTATCAAGCTAATAAATAAAAAAAGATTAACTGTCAAGTTAAATTTTACATGAGCAAACTCGTTAAAGCTAAAAAATTCTCTCCTCTTTAAAGGAACAATCCATGAACGTTTCAACGGCAAGGGCTACTACTACTCGTGGGCGGATCCCCGAACCGCAGGCCAGGAAGTCGACTGGCTCACCGGCAGAAACTTCTGCAGGCAGCGCTGCATGGATCTCGTCTCGCTCGAAACATCGGCCGAAAACGAGTTCATCAAGAGCCGCATCGTTCAAAGTAATTATAATTTTCACATTTTTCAGCTGCTGGAAAGCGAAATTTTCGCGGTCAAACTAGTCCCGTTGATTTTTCGCTTCGGATTCTGATTTGTGTAGTTGCTGCCCAGGGATAATCGATGCGCTGTTAAGACTTTTTGTTGGGACGAGTTTTAACATGGGAATGGGTACAGTGAGATGCTGATTTGGCTTTTTTTCTTGCAGACAAAGTTAAGTACATTTGGACATCTGGGCGTTTGTGTGACTTCAAGGGATGCGACAGGCCTGATCTGCAGCCGCTTCAGATCAATGGATGGTTCTGGACTGCTGAGCTTCAGAAATTAGCTCCCACCAACGACAGAAGCCAGAATGACTGGTCTGAGAGTGGAGGGTAAGTCTGATAATATATTTTTTTAATTATTCTACAGTACAACTCTGTAAAATTAAATGAATCAACCTAAATATATTCTCGTTTAATTAACTTTAAATATTTAAGACGGTTAATCAGTCTTATTATGTATCAAACTACTTTTACAGCAGTCAAAATTTAATATAGCGTATTTAAAATACTGTATAACTTAGAAATTTTTTGACCAACTTTTAATAAAAACTGTTTATTTCAGCATTGGCAAACCTCAACCAGACAACCGTGAGGCCATTCAAGGCGGAGCACCCGAGAACTGTCTAGCTATCCTGAATCAGTTCTACAACGACGGAGTTAACTGGCACGACGTTGCATGTCACCACAAGAAACCGTGGGTGTGCGAGGAGAACGACGCTCTCCTCAAGTACGTCCGCTTTACCAACCCCAACATCCGCGTTTAAAAAGCTCTTGTTCAAGAATTGATCGAATCATCTATTTTACTGACGATTTACTTTCACTATTGTCTGTAAAAGAGGATGAACATTAGTTTGCGGTGAAAGCCGCAACAATTCATTATTTCCGCCTTAGTTTTTCGAGGCAAAACTCTTCAATCGCCATAGACGTGACCAGCGACTGAGTAGACGCGTGACATTTATTTATTTCCACATTGACAAATCCTTCCCGTAGTTTTAATGAATTGACAATAATGGAGATTAAATGGAATATTTATGTTGAATGTGTGTTGTGATTTTATTAACCATTCTATCTTTTGTATATTGATGTAACCTCAAAAAAAGTTTTTATCAAAACGTACAAGATAAAAATGTTTTTTATAATAAAATCTTTATTAAATAAAATTGATTAAAAATAAGATGTGTGCAAGTACCAAATTTATTTCTTTCCCTCCACCATAATTATGTGGTAGCCAAATTTTGTTTTAACTGGAGGATCTGTGTACACAGGGGAACCAAGACTAGATATGGGTAAGGCAAATGCTGCCTCTTGAAATGGACCAACCATTGAACCTCTTGTCATCCATCCAAGATCACCCTGAAAATTCATAAATTGAGTTCACTTGAAATAATATTGTTCCACATATTTCAACTATTATATAATGTTGAATTAAAAGTTTAAAACCTTTGTTAGATATATCATATGCATTAATTTTCAACTATTAAATACAAAAGTTCTGGCTAAGCTAAGAATAAATAGAAAAAAATTATTTTTCTATTTTGCTTTGTTTGATTTTGATATATAACAAATTTAAATAATTTATTAACTTTTATAATTATGTTAACTACATTTGAAATGAGAATTATTACACCAGAATTAAATTCTGGTAATAGAACAATTGTACTTACACCAGATCTTGCTTTATCTTCACTGTAAGTTGCTGCAACTTCATTAAATTTCTGTCCAGCCTTTAATTTCTCCATAGCTTCTAAAATTTTAGATTGTTTTTCACAGAGTATATGTCGAACCTACAATAAAAATTTATTAAAAACACCATCTTTTCAGCTAAAAAAAATAAATCTAAAAACAAACCTTAACAGCGGTTCCGCCTTTTTTGTCTCCTTTGCCCTTATCTCCTTCATCTCCACCAGCTCCTTTTGATTTTCCAGCTTTAGCACCACCTCCAGATGCACTTTTTTTTGGCGGCATTTTTTTAACAATAACAAAACAATAAAAATTTCACGTGTCTTACAGCTACATGTGTACTAAATCTGAAATCAGTTTTGGGTTTATAGGTTATATTTACAACGCACAGGCAGCACTCAAACAGGTAATACCTTATGATATTTTGTAAATCGACGACAAACCGGAATGCGTGCGCATCAGGTAAAAGATCATGTGATGAAAATTTCAATTTTACATAATAAACATCAGAATTAAACCTTAATCACAAAAATATATATTTTAGCATTATGATCTTTGAGCGTCATGATATCGATGAATAGTAATATTATTAATTAATTTACGCAACAATAAGATCAATTATAATTCTTCTTTCTATAATTATTCTTTTCTTTCGCAGGTTGTACATAATTTGCAATAAATTCAAACTGTTTAAACTATTTTATAAAATTTCTAATAAAAACTATTAGTGATAAAAAAATACTTACAATTGCCACATTTCTTGCGTCTTTCGATGATTTTTTCAGCGCTCGATCGCCTGAGTGTAAAAATCGTTCTATACTAAAAATTATTACATCTGAAATGTTGATTTTGTCCTTTATTATTAGTTCCGATCGTCCACTTCGTTAATAATTGATGATAATATAGAGACGGTTGATTCCAAGTTATCAATTTTTTTTTTTTTTTTATAGGCAAAACGATTATGTTGCGAGCAGTTGAAATAAATTCATCTTTTTGTTGCTTAATTTTTCTTCATCAGGAGCACGTTTTGCAATTCTGTATTCTACAATTAAAACAAACTCCCCCTATTAAAAAGAATTTGTAAAAACTTATAAAGCCGCATAATTCCTGGTGCAGATGCTCTATAAAACTCCGTATTTTATAGAGCATCTGCACCAGGAATTATGTGGCTTTATAAGTTTTTATAAATTTTTTTTAATAGGGGGCCCTTGTGTATTACAAATATATAACAAAAAGAGAATATTAATGATGAATAATAATAATGATACTAATAATAAAAAAAAATTAATTAATATAAAATTTATACGTTCAGCCAAAAATATAAAGAAAATTTAATTTTTTTCAACATCTGTATGATACGTCAATCAGAAATAAACCCTAAAATTATTGCAAAAAATAATCAAAATAAATATTAAAATCCCTGTTGATCTGGAAATGATATATTCTATATTCTTTTAATTATAATTACTTATCAGGTTATGCAGTCAAAAAATATAAAAAATAAAAAAAAATCCTGCACAAGATTATATTATCAATCTTCAAAATATTTTATAAATATGGCAAATGGATTTCAAATCAAATTTATTTTTTTTTCAAAATATTATTATATGTGAGTCAATGAAAGTGTGAAACGTTAAATTGTTTATAAAAAATCTGACAAATATTTTAAATGGTTTGTTGCAAAAACAGTAGAAAAAATAAAAGTATAAATTTATATTATTTGTAATATAAAAACAGGAAATACATTATGCAACATGATAAAACTGTAGACTCGGATAAGGAAGGAAAGAAATGTGAAGTTAATTCAGTCGCATTATCTAAAATTGAAGTTCATGGGTTCACCCCCTATGAGGCTGTCTCTCCGGTCGGATTAAAGTAACCCTTCATGAGTAACTGAATTTTAGAAACAACCATAAGGAGTGGGGGCAAATACCAACCATTAAGTATAAATTAAGCTTGCTCCTCTTTAGTTGAATTATTTTCTTTTATAGTATAGAATAGTATAAAATTAAATATATCCAATTATTTTCTAATATATTGTTTAAAAATCTGCATAACTTTTATAAAATAAGCAAGTAAACATAATTCAACACGCATTTTTGAAGGGTTGGTATTTCCCTCCACTCCTTATGGCTGTTTCCAAAATTCAGTTACTCAAGGGTTACTCACGCGCGGCTTGTTAATCTGATTGGAGAGACAGCCGCATATAGGTAACTGTAGTTCAAAAGTAGATTTAAATTTTGATCTTTTTCAGTCAGTATAATAATTGAAGTGCTATTTGCCAAATTAATAAAGGTTTATAGACTCTTTGATAATATTCAAAATTAATTATAAATAATTGTCCAAAAAATCGTGAAAAAAAAATTGAATCAAAATTCAATAGCCGATAAAAAAATTCGGGAATAATTCAGCAATAATTATTATCAAGAGGCGCAAATTGGCAACCCTGCCTTAACCCTATCCATTATCGCGTGTAAACGCGGCTGCAAGCTCAGATCAGATGCGGTGCATACAGACGTCCTTCTGGCTTCAGTTGAGGAGTTTGTAATCCGGAGCGGACTCACGAGAAAAGGTTAGGTGGAGACAATAAAAGCGGCGGAGGGCCGACGGGCAATGAACTCATATGTCCAGGTTGGGTAGGCCGCAGGTTCTGGCGACGGACTTGAGCCCCCAGCAGCAACAGCAGCAACAGGAGGAGTCCGCAGACGAACAGGAAGAACAGCAGTCATCGGACGAGTCCCCAACGTTGAAGCGGCCCAGGTACGAGTCATCGGACGACGGAGCTATGTCGGACGCCACGACTCCGGCAAACAAACGGCCAAACTTCTCCCTCGCAGTTTCCAACCCCAACGGTGTTAACAAGATGGCCCAAAGCCTTGCCACTGGCAAGCCTGGAACTGCTAAGAAGCTCATCATTAAGAACTTCAAAGGTACATAACTGCCCTGGACTATCCTGGGACCCCGAGCAACAGGTTTTGTATCTTACGGAGCCCATAAATGGAACTGTTTTCTTTTGTGGATAGTGTTTTGTGATGATACGATAATAGCTAAAGATTGTTTTTGTGCCTTTCAATGTGCATTTTCTATTCTTTTAGCTAGAAAGCTCAATTGTAGTTATCAAGATCAAAGTTATCATTATCAAAGAAAGTTTCTGAGAGTTTTAAAAAAAAAGGATTACAGAATGTTGAATTAAAAAAATTAATATTTTTCTAGCATACGTTTTATTCCTTAATATTAAATTTTTCTATAACATTTAAAACTTGCAATTAAACTTCATTTCATTTGTATTAATAAGACACACACATATATATATATATATATATATACATGTATATATATATATATATACATATGTGTATGTATATATATTTGTTATATATATATATAACATCTCACATGATTCAGTATGATTTTTTATAACATTTCTAAATCACTTTATCAAAAGTATACTTAAAGAAAACATTTGTGTTTAAAAATGAAAATTGAATATTATTATATTTATTCTTAAAAAAGTTTTACCTTTTAAAAGAATCAAACCTAACCCCATTTTTCAAAAATACAAACATTTTTCAAAACTTAAGCTATTATATTTATATTATATTACAGGATAAGTTAATTGTTTCTAGAATCACATTTTTAAAATGTCAAAAAACGTTACAAAATAACGTGAATTTTTCCAAAACAAAGTCCTTAAGAAAGAATATAGTAGTCTTATACAAAAAAGTACAACCTCAGATATATTTTTACGTTATTTTTCATGAAAAAGATTTTGAAATTAAAATTTAATTAGAAACTTAAAAATAAAAATAGAATAATTATTTAGGGATAAAGTTTGTTACAGATTCCAATTTTAGAAAAGAATTGAAAGAATGCTCACCTTGACAATTCTTTGCCAAGATTAAGGCCTTGTTAATTTAATGCACTGGTTTTTTTAATTAACTTTATTAACCACATGATTTTTCAAAATCTTTTTTTTTATAATGCTTTTCTTTATTGTGGTTATTAATTGGCAAAATTTTAAGCATTTCAAAAATTCTAGTTACTCATTTTTGCTTAATTACATAGTATTTGCAGTTCTAAAGATTTTAAAAAGGAATTTAGTAATAAGTATTTAACCAAGTATATTATTTAATAAAGTATACATTTTTCTTTCATACTGCTTATTAATTAGATTAGCATAGAATATTCTAGAAACAATTGAAGAATGAATCAAAAACCTTTTTAAGCAGTAATGTTTTTTGTGTGCAAAAAATTTATGCAATCTAATGTGTTAATTATATTTTTATATTTTGTTAGACAAACCAAAACTTCCTGAAAATTACCAAGAAGAAACATGGGAGAAACTACGAGAAGCAGTAGTTGCTATTCAAACAAGTAAAAGCATACGATATTCGTTAGAGGAACTCTATAAAGCTGTGGAAAATATGTGCAGTCACAAGATGGCACAAACTCTTTACAGTAATTTGACAATCCTAGTAGAAACCCATGTTAAGGCTAACATAGAACAGTTTCTTGCGGAATCAATGGACAGACACATTTTTTTAAAAAAAATGAATGAATGTTGGCAATCTCATTGTAGACAAATGATTATGATTAGGAGTATATTTCTGTATCTTGATAGAACCTATGTTTTACAGACACCAACCATCTCTTCGATTTGGTAAAACACAATTTACTTTTTAAATGCTTACATCAAATTAAAAAGAAAATAATAACAAATTATTATTTTAGGGATATGGGCCTTTACCTCTTCAGACTGCACATTGTATTGAATAGTTTAGTTCAAACGCGTATAGTGGATGGTTTGTTAATGTTAATCGAGAAGGAGCGACAGGGCGATACGGTAGATCGCACTCTTCTCAAATCTCTTTTGCGGATGCTTTCTGATCTTCAAATTTATCAACATGCCTTCGAATCTAAGTTCCTTAAAGCTACGGAAAGGTTGTATGCCGCTGAGGGTCAGAGGCTCATGCAGGAGCACGATGTGCCTGAGTATTTGGCTCACGTTGATAAGCGCCTACAAGAGGAGAACGAACGACTCCTTCATTACTTGGACACTTCCACAAAGTGAGTGTTTCTTGTAATAAATAATTTTATGTAACATGTGTATATTTATGTAAAAAATATTTTAGGTGGTCACTGATACATACAGTAGAAAAACAATTACTGTCCGAGCATGTCACTAGCATTTTGCAAAAGGGACTGAGTGGTTTATTAGATGAAAATAGAATCAGTGATTTATCGCTCCTTTATAATTTATACAATCGCGTTAAGGACGGTTTGGTGGAACTTTGTTTGAATTTTAATAGTTATATAAAGGTATGTAATTACTTAATTTTTTGATACTAAAAGTTTTTTTAAGTTTTATTATTATTAATTATTGTTAATTTTGATATTTTTGTTTACAGAAACGAGGTAAAACCATTGTGATAGATCCAGAAAAGGATAAAACGATGGTGCAAGAACTTTTAGATTTTAAGGATAAAATGGACAATATTGTTATTACATGCTTCCAAAAAAATGAAAAATTTTCCAACAGTTTGAAAGAAGCATTTGAGGCTTTTATTAATCAAAGAGCAAACAAACCAGCAGAACTTATAGGTAACATTTAGCTTTCATCAATAATTACTTAAGGTAGAGAAATTTAAAACTATTTTTTTTATAGCGAAATTTGTTGACTGCAAGCTACGAGCAGGCAACAAGGAGGCAACCGAAGAAGAACTCGAACGTCTTCTTGATAAAATTATGGTTCTTTTTCGTTTCATCCACGGTAAAGACGTCTTTGAAGCATTTTACAAAAAAGATCTGGCCAAGCGTTTGCTCGTCGGTAAATCTGCTTCTGTAGACGCAGAAAAGTCAATGTTGTCGAAATTAAAACAAGAGTGCGGTGGCGGTTTCACAAGCAAACTCGAAGGAATGTTCAAGGACATGGAGCTTAGCAAGGACATTAACATTGCGTTTAAACAGTACTCAGGTAATTTACAGAGCGAATTTTCAGCGAGCAATTTGGACTTGACTGTATCGATACTGACAATGGGCTATTGGCCGACATATCCTGTGATGGAGGTCACATTACCGTCCGACATGGTACAATATCAGGATGTCTTTAATAAGTTTTACTTAGGAAAGCATAGCGGTAGGAAACTTCAGTGGCAGCCCACTCTTGGACATTGCGTGCTGAAAGCGTGGTTCAATCAGGTAAAATTTAATTAATATTAAAAAACAATTTTTAATTAACGCTCTAAAATTAAAAATTGTTCTTAGGGTAAAAAAGAACTGCAGGTTTCACTATTTCAAGCACTAGTGCTGATTTTATTTAACGACGCAGATAATTTGTCATTTGAGGAAATTAAAGCAGCAACAAATATTGAAGATGGTGAACTTAGGCGAACTTTGCAATCGTTGGCCTGTGGTAAGGCACGTGTGCTTCAAAAGAATCCTAAAGGTCGCGATGTTGCCGATAACGACAGATTTATTTTCAATGCCGACTTTACAAATAAACTTTTTCGAATTAAGATTAATCAGATACAGATGAAAGAAACGGTAAACTTTAATTTTATTTAGGTTTACCTTGGTAGCATTATAGTATTTATAAACTTGTAACATTCATTTTTTTAACAGAATGAAGAGCAAAAAGCAACAGAAGAGCGTGTATACCAAGATAGACAATACCAAATTGATGCGGCCATTGTTAGAATTATGAAAATGAGGAAAACTTTAACACACAATCTTCTGATAAGCGAATTGTACAATCAACTTAAGTTCCCCGTTAAGGTTTGTTTTCAGTTTCACTTTTAGAGTATACAAAAGTATTTTGCTTTTTTAATAATCACTGGATCTACTTTTTCAGCCTGCCGATTTGAAAAAACGTATAGAATCGTTGATTGATAGAGATTACATGGAACGAGACAGAGATAATGCAAATCAGTACATTTACGTCGCGTAACCTTCTCGCATATATGCCAAAGTCTCGTCGTATTGGATTGTGGTGAGAGTTGTTAGTAAAACAATGAAAATGGAATTAAATACTAAACAAAAGAGAAATCATAAAAAAGTAACAAAACGAACTAATTTTAAAGGCGTTTGTGATTGTGCGTATGTAAACAAACTTATCCAGAATAGAACATCAAGAATGCATTCGATATCGGGCAATACTTAATTAATTAAGTGTTAGACTTTCTATCAGCAGAGACTGTTTTTTTGGACTATTCTGAGCTTCGGTTGACCAATGGGCAATTCTAACAGTGATTTATTTACTTCAACTTTAAAAGACAAATTGAGTGATTATTTAATTAGTGATGGAATAAAATGCGTTCCAAATAGTCACATTTTAAGTCCACACCAGAAAGATTTTACTACCTTTGATATTTTTGTTATTGCATCGAACAATTATTATGCGTATAAATGTACGTAATTTCTTATAATTTTAATAAAATAAAATTAAATATTTATTTTATTTGCACTGAGGAATTCTTAATTTCACAATAAGTTATGTTTTACTTGAGCGTAAAATGTAAAATAATTTTTTGATGGAAATTTTTTTTGCATAAAAAATTTTAATAAATAATAATTGTACGATCAATATAAAAAAATCAAAGGCCAAAAAATGCCGGATAAACCTCTAAGAAGCCTCTTAAATATTACACATTATATACATAATACAAAAAGTATAAAACTATCTTTACACTTGGACAAAACACTGCAATTGCTTTTCGTAATCGAAAAATGTCCATTTCTATAATAAATTGAAATAAAATAAATCTACGGTGACATTAACGGATCGTCGAAGCTTTTATGCGAAAACTAGCAGATGCTTCGAAATGCCGTTGTTAAAGCTTTTGCGCAAAGTCAATTTTATAGTGTAATTGATTTTTCTTGACGAGTTTTGGATCAAGATTCATGTATTTATCTTATGTACAAAAAAGCTGCTTATTCGATTTTTTTCGGATTCTTAATTAATTAATTTTCTAGTTTTCATTTACACTAAGCTGTGCCGTGTAAATTACAATGATTTGTATAAAAAAAGAATATAAAAGGAAAAAATCGTTTGGCAATAATTGTAGTGCATCGCATGTCGATGTTAACTTGTAAGATTATTTTTTTCTTGATCTTAATAAGTGCTGTTTTCCAATAATTATATAATTTAAAAACTAAAAAACGAAAAAAAGACTTGTATAAAGTAATGTATCCAGTGTTTCTTTTGTGAATAATCATATTAAGGAAGATAAAAGTGGAAAAAAAATCACAATTATAAATGCTAGACTCATTTTTACATATTTAAAGTTACGAAAAATATCAAGTTTTTCATAATGTAAAAAATCTCGAGGGTCGCTTGAATTTTACTGTTTGGCTGGCCATCAAGGTACATTTGCTTCTATGCATTATGATCTGTATTATGAAGTTTTGAAGAACAATTTTTTTCTCATAGTAGTCTATGCAAACTGAAGGTGAAGACGTTTTCTAAACTGCCACTTGGTAGGACTGCCTTGTTACGTGAGTAAGCCAGCCAAAGTACATATTGCGAATATAAAATAATTCTTATTAAGTAATAAATGCCAGGATTATCGTCTTAAATCGGAAGTGAAATAAAATGAATACACCACGAGAATTATTTTTATGTAACAGATTCTTAGGATGTTTGTCGAAGTTGTAAATAGTATCAGGTACTTGTAATAAAACACATACAATATAAATATTTATTTAGTTTTTTTTAGTTTACCTAAATGTTCCTTGATCTGTTTATGTTGTTAGGGAACATTAATAATAAATGAATGATTTTAATCAAAGAATTAGCGTGGCAAAATATATTTAAAGCTTAATATACATAAAATTTTATAATATAAATACAGTTTTACTCAAATTGTTAATATTAGACATAAAACTTATTTGCTTTGAGAAAATGACTAGAATTAAAATTTATGGCTTTCCAAAAATTAAAAAAAAAGTTATGGAAAAGGAATTAAGTTTATTGAATGATATCTTGATTTAGTCATTAGTCAATTCTTCAACAAAATATTGTATTATGTACATACTATACAATAATTATACTCTCGTACAAAACACCATTTTTAATTGCTTAATATGTAAAGTGCTAATTTCACGTTCATTCCATTGAAATATTAAGAAAAAGTTATAATACATACTTTTTCAGCGTGTAAAATATTTTAAGAAATACAAATGATGGACGATGGCGACTTTAAACAATTTTCACAAGACATAAATAATTAAGTTAATCAAATGTACAAAATTATCGATCTTTTCAAAAGGCTACTACCTAAAATCACAACCACTTAACTTGACTTTTTCGTAACTGACCACATTTTCTCAGCTTTAGTGTCGATTTCGTTAATAACAGATCTTGTGAAGTTCTCAGGACTTGCTTCCTTATTTAGAAAATCTGCAACGAGTTTTGAGGGTGGTTTACCACCGCCGTGAGCCAAGCATTCGTATCTGTAACGTTCGCCTGCAGATCTACTGAATGGGTCTGCTTCAAAATAGGTTTGCCAAATCCAGGAAGCGATCGCTCGAGATATCAGATACGAGTAGTACTTGGCTCCATAGCCTACTAAATGGGAAAATCTCAATTGCCAAGCCTGAAAAGAAAAAATTGTTACATTATTTAAAAAAAAATATAAACAATTGAAATAATTAGCAAGTTCTTACGGTATTAGGAACATAAGGTAAACCGTAGTATTGATTTTGGATTTTTTCCAAAATTTTAGTAGTTGAACCTTGCAATTTACCACTGTGGTAGACTTGATCTAACATACTATAAAATACTTGACTTTGCATTTCGGACGATGGAAACAGGCTTTTTGAAGCACACATTTTATTCATCATTTCTTCAGGCATTTTCTCGCCTGTCTCGTAGTGCTTTGCAAAATGTGAAACTACCTGTGTAGCAAATTTTAATCTTTAGAATTTTCATTCATAAACTGAAAATTATAAAAATAAAAGTCGAATTAAATTCACCCTTGGATCACTGGAAAAATATTCCATGAGGATACTTGGAACTTCTGCAAAGTCGGTACTACATCTAGTTCCTGTTACGTGTTGGTATTTCGTCCTACCAAGCATAGAATGTAAAGCATGACCCATTTCATGAAATAGATTATCAGCTAGTGAGGGATTTAATAGACTAGGTGAGGATCTTCTGGGCGATGGCAAAGAGAGCATTAGCACAACGACAGGATTCTAGGTAACAAAAAAATGTCTTATTATTGTTTAAGTTTATTTAAGTTTATTTAATGTTTGTAATAAAAATTGTGCTACCTGATATGATCCATCAGAGAGCTGTCTTCCTCCTCTAATAGTAAAATGACAGTCTTGATTTGGTTTATTTTTCCTATCGAAAAAGTCGCAATAAATGTTACCAAGTAGTTTCTCATTTTCATCGATAACAGCTAATTTATGGACATCCGAGGCCCAAACTTCACCGGTGCGGGTTGGCTGATACTCTAATTTTACACCATACAGGGCTTGAGTCAGCATATTCAAGCCTTCCATGCAAGCTCCAAGAGAGAAATAGGGAGAAAATTCCTCGTTTGAAAAACCGATCCAAGCTTTTCGGGCTTTCGTGCAAAGATAGGCTGTGTCCCATGGCATTACTGGCTAAAAGTTTTTTTAAGTTAATAACTTATTAAAGTTATATAAAATTTAATAAAAAAATTAAAATGTACCTGCTGACAAGACGTGTCCCTTTCTTTAATTTTTTTTAATATTTCGAAGTCTTTTCTAGCTCTCTCTTGCAATTCAAAATTCATCAAATTTAAAAATTCATATACTACTTCTGGCTTTTCCACTGTACTTCCACGCACAGCTCTAAAAATTTAAATCAATATAACTAAAAATTATTAAAATTTTTATAGTTTTTATTTTTACCTATGTGCATAAGTAGAAAAGCCACAAATTTGGGCTAATTCATGTCTAGCAATCAACAAGTCTTGTAATAAAATTTCTTGTTTGGAATCAGGATATAAAAATATTTTGTATGCAGCTTCTCTGACCATTGTATCACTTGTATCTGTGTTTAAGCCAGCAACAACTACTTGTTGTCCATTATTTGAAAAACTATAAATTAAGCATAATCATTACTTTGACAATTGATAGTATTGTTTATTTTATTGATAGTATTGTTTACTCACTATTTAATTAAATTTTGTGATAAGACATTTATGTCAATAACTCGAGGCTCGACTGCACCGGCCATAAATTTCTGGCCACACTGCAAGTAATTAGAAGTTAGTTTATAGCTGCAAGTAAAAAACATTTCTTATTAAGTGATAAGCCAACCTGCAGAATTTGATCATTTAACTTTACAACTTTCTGCCTTTGTTCTTCTGCTAAATGAATTCCACACTGCTCAAAATCAAATAAGAAGAGTTTTCCAACATGATCATCAATTTCTGTGGTTTTCATAATATCTCCATGTTTGTCAACATGTGACAAAGCATCATATAATTGGCGATTAGTGTTTAATCTAAACGATCAAAAATTTATGTAAGAAAAAAACTGTTGTTAATGAAAAGAAATATGCAGTTAATAGGCTTTTCTAATAATTACTTTTCTACAATTCCACTTATTGTAATACAAGCATTTTCAGCAGCTTGAGCAAAGTTGCCATCTGGATGAGCCACTCTTACAAATTCTGCCATGTCGGCTACCTTGCATAAAGTATCCGATAGCTCATCAAAGATTTCAACCATTTTTCTATTCCGTTTATCTCCACTGAGAGCTTCATTGACAAGTTTATCGGTGTGCTGGATAGCTTCATCTTCTAAAACTTGAAATCCACTTGCAGTTTTAAGCTCTGGTATTTCAAATAATCCCTAAAAATGAATTTAGGAAGTTTCTTTTAATTTCTTTATAAACTTTTTATTTTTAGTTACAGTCTTATACCATTGATAATACAATTGATTCTCTAATTGATATATTACCCCATATGAGCAAAGTTTCATTTTATTAAAGTTTTATAATACATAAGTAGATGTTTTACATTGTAACGAGGATTAAATATCAATGACTGTAAAAAATCTATGTGTTAAGTTAACTCAAGAAATGTAATAAAACGACTGACGACTAAATGAGATCAATATTTACAAATTCGTAACCTCTCAACATTCATATAAAATTTCTCTACTCTTTTTGTTACCAATATTCCTAATAAGTCCAAGCACAGAGAGGCTCCGAAAATTTCAAAAAAATCTTAAAAGCTTCAAAAACTCACAGTTTCTTTATTGCCAAAGCTGAAATCGAATTTAGTGGAGGATCTGGTATTGAAGGCCGTAGTAAGGGGTGACCACGTGCTGACGTTCCGGGCGTACTTGTTGGCAGTGAGCAAGAGCCTCTCAGTGAGTAGTCGCAACATCTTCGAGTTAGGTTTTTTTTACTTTTTGCAAAATTTGAAGAAGAAACTGGCAATTTTTATTTGGCGCACATCGCCGCGCCGCCTGAAGATAAAGTCACAGCTGATCGGCGGACGATTTGGTGGGGGAAACATGTGAGGCGAAGAGTGAATGCATATAGTGATGAAAAAATAAAAGAAACGGGCAATGTATAGTACAGTAGATAGTTTTTTTACAGCTTTCAAGTACGATTTTTAACTGAAAATATATGTATGATTGTTCTAGAAAGTTAATTTACTAAAATTATGGATAAGTCATACTTTTAGACGATTTGTAAATGATAAAATGAATTTATAATGAAAGAAAAATGTTGTATAAAGAATTAATTAATAATCCGCGTCACGCGTCAGTATTATAAAAACTATAAGAAATCGTTTAAGGAAACTCATACGGCAGAACTAATTCAAAATGAATTCTTTTGAAAGAGAATTAAATTAAAAAGAATTTATTTGGAATAGTTATTTCTCGTCTGGAAAAGTTTTAGGGTATTGTATCTCTATAAAAACGTTCTTCGTCATGGCCTTTGCTTAATTAAGTTTATTAACGCGTTTTTAAAAAAAATCAATGTGTGGAAAAAGAAAAAGATAAAAGTTTATAATGAAAAGTGTGTCAAGCGGCGTTATATATCACACGATGGTATAATATATTTTTTGACTTTAATCTTAACGTAAACTCTGCACACATACATTAAAAGACATCAACTCGTAATATTATATAATAATAATGAAGACGTTCCATTATCCAATTTACTTGAAGATCGAGCATGTCAATTTATATAATTAATACATATCTAAACACGAGAGGAGCAAACTCACAGCAAAAGCGGTCGCAGATTTATATAAAATTTATGTAAATCTAATAAGAAACGTGTTTACGGGGATATTTTTGGTAATGTCTAACGCGGAACAAAAAAAATCAAATTTGAAATTAAAATTAAACGCAATATTAAATAAAGCAATATTTTTATTGCCCGAAATTCAATTAAAAAAGTTACTCGCTTCCTTATTTTTGAATGCCTTCGATATAGTATACGTTCATCAATAAAAATGTAATCCTATTATTCTTCTAACAGGAAGCTATAATAAAAACTGTTTTAGGGCTGATAAATTTACACTCAACATGACGAGTATTGTAATTACATCACTATGTATATATTTAGTTTAATAACTGACGGTCTAACGTCGTCGAAAGAATTGACCGGCAGTAGGGCAAACCTACTAGCTGTGTAATCTTTGTACATAATTATGCAATAAATTACAATTACAATTAGAAAAACTCTCAAATGAAAAGACTATTGCATAATTCGAGAAAAAATGGTAAAACCCTTTATTCAATACATCGTAAAAAGTTTAAACAAGCATAGATCTTTTCCTGCTGCATTCAATATGAGAACTACCCCATCGGAAAGACCTGGTAAAATGGTGTAAATACACACATAAAACTCGATACCGTTTTAGGTATTTTGTACCTTTCTTATAAAATTTCCAACAGGTTATAATCTACAAAATTCAAGCTTAACTTAATTTATTATTGATATCGTTGAAGGACTTGGTTATTGCGGTTCTGATTCTGGTCAGCGTAAGGATCCGCAGCGAAATTCCGAACGGCTCTGGGTATCGAAAGGAAGATACCAAGACCGGATTTGAGAACGTTGATGCCAGAGTCGACAATCTTTTCTCCTGCGCCTTGCATGGTGTTTAGCGTGTTGTCGAAATTTTGATAGTTGAAGTCAAACGTCTTGACGATGGCGTTGGTTAACCTGTCCACGCCTTGCGATACACCTTCTCCCAAAGTCTAAGAATTAAGAACATTTTTTTCAAGATTGTGGGACTTGGTTTTTTTTTATATTTATTAACTTTAAGGCTAATAAAGAATGATCGAGAATCGACAGACTATATACATTTTAACTCCTCGCAAGAATAATTATTAAACTTATTTATATCAAATGGAAGGTTTTTTTGAGGATAAAAAAAAAAAAGATGAAAAATTGACATTTACTGTCCACGAACTTGGATAAATTGTTGATAAAAATGGTGAGCTCACCGCTGCGAGCTGCTGAAACAATCCTCGGATAGGAGAAGGTACGCCGGGCATATTCTGAAGCTGATGTATCAGTCGTCGGGCCTGTTGCGGATTTTCTTGCTGCCACTGCAGGTACTGTTGAATCCCGTTCTGAAGCTGCTGCATCGTTACGGGACTCGATTGCTGCTGCAGATACTGTTGAATCCCGCTCTGAATCTGCTGCATCGTTATCGGACTAGACTGCTGCTGCTGCAGGTACTGTTGAATCCCGTTCTGAAGTTGCTGCATCGTTACGGAACTTTCGGGACTCGCCTGTTGCTGAATCGTTATGGGACTCGTGATCTGCTGCTGCCCGGGTGATCTCTGCTGTTGCAACCAGTTTTGCAGCATGCTTTGATATTGCGGAGACAGCTGCAGGCTGCCCTGTGCGGATAACTGATCATATTGATACGGTTGTTGCCCCAAGTTCTGACTCTGAGGCGTCAGCAACATGGAAAATCCGTTGGGATCGGCTGGTGCAGCCTGAATTATCAGCGAAAAATTTCAATTTAGCCTTATTTCTAACTTGATAGAAAAATCTTGTTAAATAAATCTAAATACGAATAAAACCTACCAAAACTGCAACACAACCAGCAGCTAAAAGCAGTGCGATCTTAGCAAGCATCTTCGCGAAAATAAACTCTCCGTTGCTAACTCGCTCTCGCGCAAATTATCAAAAGCTCGTCAAACTAAAGCTCGCAAATTTAATCACTCCAATTTCTCGCTCTCTTTTATATACGCGTCGAATAATTCCTCACGACTCCGTCAGCTTTTATTTACCTTTCGAATTTCTTAGCCAAGTTTCGTCGCCTGTTCCCTAATTCAACAATAATTAAGCAAAGTCATGACGTCGCTGATGGTGCAAACAGATTAGCCGAAAAAACGCCCGGCGACTATTTTCTATCCGTGGAGTTTATACTCGCTGATTTAGTGAGCAGATTCCGAGTGTCAGCTTGAATTTTATGATGTTTGCAGGACTTTGGAGAGGATGATCTTGGAGAGGATAATGTGATTGAGGATGGGAGATGTCACATATTTATCACGAGTTTTTTCAATCTTTGTAAATATTTTTCTTTATTTCTGAGTCGGTTACTCTGATAATTATTGTCATCTTATAATTGCATAATTTATTTAATAATGGTGATGATTTTTTATGCGTTTTTTTTAATCAAGATTTAATGGGCTATTCGTGTTCTGGAAAGAGACCCTGAAATATTTCGAGTTTAAAAGTATATAAAAATTAAGGTTTCGATTAAACGAATTTTCTATAAATTAAATTACAATATTATACATATATTTTAATAATATTCTTCAATAAATCAAGTTGAGCACATCTTACATAAAAAAAATAAATAAATGTATTCAAAAGGAAAATACTGGTACTGTAATAACTCTAGCTTATACACCATGTCTCATTTTAATTGTCCACCCCCTTTAACTTTTCAGGATGACCTCCAATGAAAAAAAATTTAATACAAAAGTTGCAGGGTTTGGAGGGGGCCAACTG
>JAWWML010000891.1:0-57720 GCA_035047165.1 Ormyrus rosae
TTATGTGCTATTACTTCTTTAATTTTTTAAATTTTTGCATAAAAATTTATTTTCATATAGATTATAACATATACAATTAAAATATATAATAAAAAAAATTTCCATTTTTTGAAATTTTTTCGGTATCATACCCCCTTAAACGACGTTTACAAAATAAATGAAAAACACTCTAATAACATATTGGTTGCAATAATTATTTTAACAGCAGCACCATTACGATTTTCACTTGTACAGCTGTGCATCAAAATCATCCGAAAATAAAACATAATTATACGGCTACGATCCTCGCAACAAACATCGCTTTTTAAAATAAACAGATTGACACGAGCTTCTTAATCCGATTGTCAAAAAACTTACGCAGCAGCATCAGGACGACGACGAGAAGCAGACGAAGCCGAGAAGTCCGAGCCATCGTATCACCCCGTCGACTTCCTCGCGAACTGCGCGACTTCGCGACTCGCGTTAATACTCGACCGATTAGCGGAGCAATATAATCGTTTCGTCACTTTGAATAAGGAATAGATAGGCGCTGTAATTGCAGCGAGGTAAATTTTTTGTTGACGGAAGTTTACGGTTTCGCGCCAATTGAAAAATGGCTTATTCTTTATGATAAGCTTTCGTTCGTTTCGGCTTTGGTGGAAACAGTGGAGAAACTTCGCCCAAAAGTGTCGTGCTGTATTTGTTTTATAGTTAAAAACTTTAGATTTAATTATTTTGTAATAGTACATGAGTAAAAATCTATGGTATTATATCTGTTCCACGGTAAAGATAAGAAGAAAATTATAGTTTTCATCTAATAAGTACGACCGTTATTACGTCGAATACGTAACTGAACGATAATATCCACGTTTTGTAATAAAACTTTATCTCTACTTTAAATTACACTTTAGGAAATGCCTTCTACTAAAGTAAACCTGAAATTGATGAATTCCTTGTACAGCATTAGTTATCGCAATTAGCAATTTAAATGGTACTTAAAAATCTGTTTGCACAGTGCACTCTTAAATAAAAAATTTATGGTCTAAACCATGACGTACGTGCCTTTCTAGTTGGACGTAAGTATAAGAAATCAGTTGAATAATACATTTCTGCTGGGATAATTGTGTTATCCTAAACGGAATCATTAAGGGGATTAACCGAATGATGGATCAGGCAGATTTACTAAGTTTGTTCATAGCGCAAGAATTATTTAGAGATTAAAACGTGAAATAAGGCAGTTCAGTTTACTTAGTAAGCGCTGCAAGTAATATTTACGCTTGACAAAACGTATTTTCCATTCATGTATTTTGATTATTGAAGTATTCTTATCTATTGTTTTTTAGCGCCTGAAGTACTGCAGTCACCGTAGCATCGCAGTCTGAAATAAAGTTGGTCATACATCAATTAGCACAGCAATTACTATGAGAGAACTGCGTACATAATTAAGTAGAAATGATTTGACGCGGAGTACATAATTTTTTCAGTACCTGTAAAAAATATTTCTTCCCTCCGTTTAAACTTGCTTTTGCAAAGAAATATCTTGTGTTATGATGTTCAAAGCTGAAAATAAAAGCATATTACAATGCCATACTTGTCTGACTTAACGCGGCCTTCATCTACTACCCTGCCAACCTACAACCCTTCTTTCATCGCTACCCGACACTAAAAACATCCCCCGTTCTTCAGCACCATAAACCCAATTTCCCTGCCCGCGCCAAAAACTCCCAATAGCTCCCCAACTTTCTTTTTTTTTCTCCCAAAATTTGCGAAAAAAAAAAAAGAAGAAAAGCCGTCCCGCCGGCGGCACCCTCGGCCAACACACAATACGCACACCCCACCCGCCTAGTGAGAGAGCTCGACGAGGGGTGGCGTCGTGCGCGCGCCGCAGTCGTCCGAGCCGCGGCTCGGCCAACCCTTCCCGCCTCAGTGCGAGACTCGCCGCGAAGCCGCGCGCTCCTCGTCCGGCGAGCGAGCTCCTCTTCTCTCTCTGTCTCTGTGTGCGCGACTGCGTGCTAACCGATCGCCACCCCCCACCCACCGCCACCGCCACCACCACCGAGCCCCGAAGGAGTCTTACCCCCTCCGGCGGGAGGGAGGACCCGAGCCTCCCCCATGGAGACTGGATAGTGTGCGCGTTTGAGGTTAGGGGCCTTAGGATCTCGAAGGAGTGCTCGCGACGGGTTTCAAAGGCTTTTCCGTTCTGGTACCAGTTCTCGATCGGTTGCTGCCTCGGTCGGCTTATTTTGCTTTTGTTTGAATGTTCTTTAAGCTCTTTCCGGCGTTCACGTCGGGTGACAAGTATCGCGATATAATCTTCGGTCTCGAAGACTCGTAACGGTTTTTAAAGCTCTGATCGAGAAGTGGTACGGTAACGATATCTTAAATCTCTGCCAATTCACTCGCCACGAACTCTCGAAAACGTTTTGCGGACTATCGACGCCCGAAAGAGCGCAATCAGTGCGGAAATCAGTGCACGAACTGTCTCCTCCCAGATCGACGGAACGAAACAAGTGATCGCCGTCGTCAGTTTTGCGGATGGTCGGCCCACCCATGGATCGTTCAGCCCATCGTCAACGAGCCGAACTCCGGCCGAACTGTCATCCGGCTCTTCTAAATATACACGCGAGCCGGACACCGCGTTAGCGGGGAAGAAAAAAAGCGCGGTCGCGAGCACTCCGAGTGTGGCGTTCAACTTTCCGCCCTTTAACCGCGCTTTTCACTCTTTCGCAGCCAGTGCAGGACAGACTGCGGTCCGCGATCGGCTCTCTCTCTCTCTGTCTCTCTCGTGCGTAAGTGCGTGTGTCAAGGACGCGGTGCTGCCGCCGAGAGCGACTTCCCTGCCTCACGCAGCGGACACGGAAGAGCTGCCGCAGCCGACGGATCGGCGGAACGGTGAGTCTGGGAATGATTTTTGAATTTTCAGCGAGTTTTCGCCGCTGCGACTGCGGGGGGGATATCGAGTGGTCCTCGATGTGTGGACGAATGATCGAGTGGTTTTAAAAATAGGCTTGCGGCTGAGGCCGGAGAAAGTTTTTGATCGAGACGGCGAATGCTTTTGAACTTTTCTTTGGTCGTGGTGTAGTTGTGTCGCAGTTATACACGGAATTCACCGTCGTAAACTCCATAGATTGTTATAACAATTAACCCCACCATCGATTGCCTACTCAAAGCAGCTCCGAAGCTCTCGCGGGTGGCAAAAATCAGCAATACAAAAGAACGTTGCAGCCGCGCTGGACAGTCGAATCGAGAGCGACGCTCGATCCGAGCGTCGCGTCGTATCGTCTGCGCTCGGCTCCGGAATTTTCTTTGCGGGAGAGTTGAGCGGCTGCCAGCCCGCGCCGCCGACGGATCGCCTTTTCTCGGGCGAATCGCCCGTGACACCGATTACCGTAATAGCGAGGAGCGCACGGGACTATATCGCGCTCTCTTTCTCATAGGCGCTTCGGCTACTTCGCGCGCCTTTCTTCGCCCCGCGAGTTTTCTCTCTCTCGCCTCGGCCGCTCGCGGGAGAAACGTCGCCGCCGCGCGCTCGCCGATTACGGCGCTGCGCTGCGTCGAGGTGGGTCCGTGGGAGGGGACGGGGTAGGGGTATATTTGTTGTGCTCACGGGTATTTTGTTCGTTTTGACGAGCGGTGTTTTTCGCGGTATTATTTTCAGTTTTCGGGGAAGGAAGGCGGGACGAGCGGAAAAGGGTTTAAGTTTATTTGGAAACTGGTAAAGGGTTCTGTGCTTTAATCCTGTAGCATTCATAAAATGTATCATAATTTTGGGTAATATTTACTGAAAATGATGCAGCAAATGTAAGAATTTAACTAAAATATTAAACGTTCTTTAGTAAAAGATTGCCCTTATAGTTGTTGTGACATATGCATACGATACTTCACGTTTATGCTAAAAATATCCTACTTTACAATTTTATTTTTACGATAACTGAACTGTAGGGTTTGAACCTAATAAAAATACGTCGAAACGAGTTGTTTTTAAAAAGCGCTTAAACTCACTGCTGCTTCAGTATTCAGCGTAAAAGTTTCGAGCAACTTTGAGCAACGCCTGCCGTTAAAAACGGGAAAATCCTCTCTTCTTCTTGCTTCTAGCCGACGAAGTGCGAGAAAAGCGAAGAAGAAAGAAAGGCGGAGCGGCGATATTTTCAAAATTCAAAATTTCCTCACGCGAGTCGCTACGGTAAATTCGCCGCTCGCGAAAATTGAAATTTACAATGGCTCGTCGCAGGGAAATTCTCTCGCGATGAAAAGCGGCGCGTTTCCCCGCGAAAGGTCGGCTGATCGATTTTTCGGCACGGCAGGCTTGGGAGAATGCATCGATATTGCTAGCTTTTTGATTCGCCGAGTTTTAATACGTTATAATTGCAGTTTGGAGGAAGAAGTTGCTTTTGAAACAGAAAAAAATCTAAGGCAGATTTTCTGAATTTTACGGCGACGAACGTTAAACAACGCAAGTGGCTTTGTTGTGCTTCTCCGGTCGTGCAAGCGATGCTTTAATTTAGTTAATGAAAATCGGGATTCCCATTTGTTGATTGAGCCTTAATTCATTAGCTAAATTAGCGATTCATTGAAAATTGGATGGAGGCTTCGTGCGGAATTGACTGTTGATAAATTGTGGAGTATCCGCGAATAACATTAACGACACGAGTCTACATCGGCTTGAAAAATGGTAGTTGCTACGAGAACAGCGCCGTCATAATTAAGATGTATTTTTTAACATTCGATGTGATATTTTACCATTGTTTTTTACAATAACTAAGCTTATCAAGGATTGCATTTATCGCAATCATCATTTTAATTTCAATTATTGAATAAAAATTTTCGAATTTCTTTAATTAAAAAAAATTCGAGCAAAATCGCAGGCTAAAATATCGAACTCAATCCTCGCAGACAATCGACGCGAAAGAAGGGAAGGCCGGGGGAAGTACCTTAATTTCAATATTCAAAACTCAATACACTCGAGTACTCCATCGCGGAAGGGGTTACCAACAAAGGCCCGCGCGTCGCGCTCAAAATCGTTCGGCTCGGCCCGGAGGACGGAGTCGCTTCCATACGACATTTATACAGAATATTCGTCCGGGGCTCTCGAAACAATTAAATAACCGTCGGAGTATTGTCCTCCTCCCTCCCCCGGAATTGGGTCAACGGTGTAACGTCGTAGCGACATTACCGCGCCGCGCTTGTTTCCGCCGCTCGGATACAATACCGAGCGCAAATATTTATGCGGGAGCGCTTAGACGGAGGGACGATCGAAGCCATCGCCCAACAATACCGGGTGTAATTAATGGCACTCGGGGAGGGGATCAAGACGGCTTTTAAGAATTCTGCGGCGGCTGGCTTTGTTTGTGTGCTTTGGTTGATGAGCTTCGGCGGTGTTGGCAGGTGGGTTTCGAGCGAGCGATATTAGGGATAGCATTTGAATTTCGTTCGAATTCGGTGTACAATGATATTCGGATTTGTCGTTTGGAAATCGAATGAGAGGTATTTGGGAAGAAGAAAAGAATCCGGAAGCGTGAAATTGTCTTCGTTACAATATTTTTTTTTTTTTATCCCGAGTGCCGAGTTGGAACATTTTCAAACAAAAGCTGCCGCTCCAGTCAGTTTTCGAAAGTAATATATGCCATCAATTCCGGTTCAGTTTACAGTTGCGGAATGTCAAGGACATAAATTAAAACTACTCCGTCCCGCCGAAAATTTTGTTCGCTAACTGCACGAACAGAGACTTTTTGCGCGAAGGTGACACGTATATATATATATATATATATCATTATGCGAGCGAGTGTAGTTTCATGACGGGCACAGTAAAACGTGCATTGCGGCTACTGAATTGCGACTACTTGTGCAAATGCAGATTTCCTATTTACGTCACGAGAGCTTTAATGAGTCTTTTTCAATTTTTTAATTACTTGGAAAGATTTATTTTTCGAAAACAAAAGTATATGCTTTTTACGATCTGCTGTATGCAGCGTTACTGCAATCCTTTGCGAGGGTCAAGTATTCCGTGAAACTAAATCCTGCATTCAGGAAAAATCTTCTTTTTCGGTATCTGATACTGAATGGCTTTTTCGTTTTACTGCACTATTTTCGTTCGGACGAATATTCCTGTTTTTACATTAAATTTATTTTTTATGCTGTATTGTTAGCTTTTTCGTTTTGACTTTTAAAGATTCGCGAAAAATAGCCTAAAATCGCGTTGCTCAGGTAATTCTGAGGGTATTCAAAAGGGTATTTTTGAAAATTGCATCAGCTCTTTTTTTTTTTAAATATGCATAGAACGTTGTTTTTTCATTTCAAACTGGTTTTCCGTATTTTCAAGTAATTGCATTCTTTTTTCAACTTTTTTGCAATTTTGTATAAAGAACACCGTTTAATATTACCCATCAGCCGCATAAAAATCGATGTAATTAAGCTCACCCCTTTTCTCTATAACGAACTAACGAAATAAAGCCGATCGCACTTCGGTCTAACAAAGACCAGCAGATATCGAGCTAATAAATCGAATGGGAGTTCAGAGAGACATTCGGTCCGAAGTGCTCTGCGCGAGATGACCTAGAAAAAGCCTTACGGTGCAACGTTCGAATTCGATCGCTTCGAATGGACGTCGTTTCAACCTTTTTTTTTTTGGGAACACCGACCGTTCGAGTGGATGGAGAAACGGAGGACTAGAAAAAGCGATTTTGATAAAGTGCTTTTTCCGTTTGACTGTGAAACCAAAGTCTATATTCTTCAGCTGTACTTGATTAGTGGCAATAAATATACAAAGTGGTATTTGTATTTTATTAACGGGATGGCAAAGGTAACATTTACCGATCGAGAGCTGGTGCGGAGAATATTGTTTATAAAAAAATAAACAGTGAATAATTAGCTAAAAAAAGTATGCATTCCCTAGCTTTTATCATTATTAAAGTCTGGTTGAAATTTCAAAGTGATATATTAAGTAATATCGAAATAGGAATATTACAAAGATTCTCTCCGATTCACAATATTTCGGATATCATTTCAGATTCTTTGTATCACTCTCATTCCCATATTTCTTAACGTATCACTTTGAAATTTCAACCAAACTTTAATAATGATAAAAGCTATGGAATGCATACTTTTTTTTAGCTAATTATTCACTATCTAATTTTTTATAAACAATATTCTCCACACCAGCGCTCGGTCGGTAAATGTTATCTTTGCCATCCCCTTAAAAATGTAAGAACTGTTATAAATTTTCATACGTTAGATCCAAAGCTGGCGATATTCTTCAGTAACTTTTAACTCTAATTAACGATGGAAGTGGAAAGCCTTTGTTTTTGACTTAATTGACGAGAGCGTGCAACGACATTTGTCTTTTATTACCGGGTATAAAATTACGCGAGCCGCGAGATAAAAAGTAGGAAAAAAAGAGAGAGCATCGACGCAATTATAATGCTCGGCTTTCGGGGCTCGAATTTAGGAGAAACAAAGACGAGAGAGAGAGGGAGAGAGGTTGGTAACAAGGTTCGAGCGCGAAAGAGCACGAAAAACTAAGTTTTCTCTACTTCTATTTCGGAATCTCTTTCATCGCGTAATTAACAGCGAATGAGAATTTTCTTTATTCCGGAATCTAAAGCAGCGCTTTTTCTGGCTTTTCTTTACCAGAATGGTGTTTTCCCTCCGACGGAGTGGATAATCGGGTTTTTATGAAATAACCTGCTGTAATGAATTTTAAAAAAGACTTAAGGTAGAAGTATATATTTATTTTATAATTTTTTTTTTATTTTGTTAATTTTATTCTTATAATAAATAAGACTCTAAATTATCGCACTACCCAAGTTTTGTTTTTAAGGTACCAAAAAGTTAAATGTCGCACCGTCATCAATTTATATTTTTAATAGCAGTATAATTATTACCTTGAATTCCCAAAATTACAAAAACATTTGTAGAACAAAAAGAATAAAAATTTTAATTTTTACGCCTAACACTCTTCAATATTCCTTCCACAATAAACTACTTTTACCGCTCAATAAAAACTCGTCCAACCTATCACATCTCCCAGTCGGCCATTCCGATCAGTTCGCCGAAAATCCACGTCTCAATAGCTAACCGCGATTCCTTAAGCACACTTTTCTCACATCCTCGCAACCCAATTACGGCGAATGGCGCCGCGGGACAAAGACGACGTTGATATATAACACTTACCGAAAAACAATTACTGAGCGCGGCTTTGCGGGGCGGAGGGGGGCACTGGGCACGCCTTGTGAATCTCTGTGTGAAACGTACGGACCGCGTATTTTCTCCGGTTTTAAGCCCGCCTGACAATCCGCGCTTTTGAATCTTTGTCCGCGCGCGGCGACGCGAGCTTTTGTCGGGGTATGAAGAGCGTTTGCTTTTGCGGGAATTTTTGATGCTTTTGCAGAATAAGGTTCAAGTTGGCGGAAATTATAGTTTGGAATGAGTTGTTTTGGTTTTTAGATGGTAAATTAGCAAAGGACTTATTATTATGAAATATGATTTTTAGTAAATACTCCTTGTCAGTGTAGAGAAAGTTATTTGTATCAATTATCAGGTGTTTTTGTCCGATTCGGTGACCTTTTCGTAAATTTTAATTAATTAATAAAATTTGATTACGTTTTATTTTATTAGTGTTCAATTAATTATCGATTTTTAGACAAATTTACAAGTGATACGAAATGTTACTTACGTAAAATGGTTTAATTAAATTCCAAACAAATACCAGAAAATAAATGCTGCAACAAATTTAAATTCTGAAAATCATGAGTTTTTTTGTGCATTTTCCACGTGATAAAGCGATACCGAACACGCAAAAGCTTTCCCAAAGATTGGCTCCAAGTACGTCTTCGAAATGTGAAAGGAGTGAATAATGATGCTCCCTCGTCGGCGGATGCAATTTTTTACCTGCCTCTTACCTCGGGAACCTCTGACTTTTTCAAGAATGATTTATCGCTCGTCGTTTACATTCCGGCGATCCGCTAAATGTTTATATTAAATATAAGGAAGCCGTAGGATCTCGCCGTTATAATGCAGGAGCATCTTTGCAAAATTCGAGGCGTTTTCGGTCAGCGATATTGGCTGCAGCGTTTAAAAATAGAAACGCAATAAATTTCTTTTAAACGGACGCTCCACATTCGGCGACGCGAATTTATCACGGCGAATTTGAATTTTTAAGCCGGAATTATATCGGTCGTAATTGAATTCTGATCTTTGGCTGCTGAAGGGACGGGTGAAATGTTTCTTTGGGTGTGCGTGATGCGCGCGCAGCTGTGATTGTTAAACCAGTGCCGTATACATATATTTATAGCTTTCAATTTGTTAATTGAAATTAAGTTTGAAGTTGCGCCAAACGTACGTCCCAAAAGATACACTGTAAAGATAAGCAAGAAACGACGGCATTTTATATTTATATTTTCGAATTTAGTTTAAACGGAAAATTATGTGTTTAGGTATAAAATTTATTGCGAGCTTTTTTTTGACTCAGATAACAAATGTCTCAAGACTTAAAAGGAAAGTTGTCATTCTGCGGAACTGCGAACCGTGCTTTTAACGACTAAACTTTACTTTTTCCGAAATTGTTTAAGGCTCTTATGCTTACAGAAGTAGACACTCGAAAAATTTAAGGCTTTTTTGGCTAATTTGAAAATGCGGTTTCTTACTGATAATGTAAGAAAGCTTTTCTTTTCTTGATTTTTAGAGCAGCTAATTTTAATGCAAAGTGTTATATTTTCTAAATTTTGTATATAAAAATAGATACGTACTTGAGGTTTTGATGTGAAGATGGTCATTATCGCTGTTCTAATTGACAAGAAAGGCTGGTTCTATTTTTGTAGCTGCTTGCGTGTAATTTGGAATAAAGTGTTGCTTTACATTGCTACTTATATTATTTCAGTTTTATTTAAATGAGAAATAACTCTTTTGTAATGAGCTCTGCGTTACCAAAATTATTATGACTGATTTGTAACATCCAGATTTTTTTTCTAATAAATTGTTAAAAATTATTATAATAAAAAATTAATTTCGTTCGTTAAATGTTTTATTGAATAAAAGTTAGCTTTTGTCAAAAATAAGTTCTTATGAATTTCATAATGTTTATGCTCCTAAAAATTGAAAATTTTCAATATTTGCACCTATGTTTATTGTTTCGGTAAATTAAAAGCAGCAATATTTGAAATACTCCAAGCGGATTTGTTTACTATTTCTGGTTTTATTCCCTCAAATATTATTTTAGTCGCTGAATCAGACCTTGAAAAAAGATTCGAAATTTGCCTGCTTCTTCACTGTTTCTCTTTGTTGGTTGATTTATTTTTAGTCAAGTCCAATTAGAATATGAAATTCGCGCAAATGATTCACCTGCATTATACAAGGTTAAGTATGTTATCGAACTATTATATTATGATTCGAGCTGAAAGAACATTAAAGCAATGTAATTTAAGCTGTAAACATTGAGTTTATAGAATCATAAAAAAATATTTGATAATACAGTATTTAACGTTTCAAAAATTGATGTTCATTTTTCATGGATTCAATATTTCAATAATTAATGTTCATTTTTCATGTATTCCAGTAAAACTAAAACTCAGCAAACAACCGTTATGCGTCTGTCCTGGGGATATTAAAAAAGTGCCTCAAAGTTTTCAAATTTAAAAAGAACTTTCTCGTCAAATATTGGATTTTGTATGGGAGTCACGATATGAGATTCTTTAATTGAAATTTAATAATTGATCGCCCTTTGACTATCATTTATTGCTTATATTGTACAGTTAAAAATACTTTTTAACAATTTAAGTATAATAAAACAGATCTTCGATATATAATACGTATTTAATAAGTTATTATAAAATGAAATCATCAATTACTGTACACGTCAGAAGGAAAATTGCCCCAATTACTGATATTGATTTACCGATGTTCTACAATCTACTTCTTTCACACACCCCAAGAATTATTTGAAGAAATTCTTAGAGTCTCTCAGCTGAATCGTCGAATTTTTCTCACCCCGTTATGGATAGATTGGAATTTCATATAACGGATGAAGGTACTTTTTTTTGTTCCGAAATTGATGCTTTTGTTGAAAATTATTTATCACTGAACGATAAAAGTCTGAAAATGAATTTTCACATGTACAATATACAAGACGTTCCGAAAATATATGTCAAACATTATACAATCAGATAGAGGATCTATCTAAGCCTAAAGTTCTGTACTATACTGTATCACAGGACGTTCCAGTTTAAAGTTGCCAATACCGTTACATCATTCTAAAATCAACACGTTACGTACTTAAAATATTCACAGTTTTTTCCCCAAACAAAGCCACAAACGGCCCAGCACCTGATCCCATATCAAAGCATTCACACGTGCACACAGTGACAAACAGAAGCAAACGCGGCTGCCCGCGTCGAGGCTGCATGTGACGCAGAGTTCTTTGTAAGCGCCGAGCGCGCGGAATTCCCTTTCATCTCGTGTACCTGCATTTCCGCATTAATTTTAACGTCGAATATCCCTGCTTTCGACAGCTGGGCAACGCTGCAAAGCGCCGGGCGAAAAATCTTCGGTGGATATGTCTTAGTTGGGGAAACTTAGCGAAGAGGGAATCTCTTGTTAACTTGCGCAAGTGGGAGGATTCTTTCGTTGTGCTGCAGCCAGGAGATGGAACTTTGTTTGGGAGGGTGGATTGATGGCCTCAGGATTTTCCAAGTTTTATTATCGGGATTTGGGTTTTAATTAAAAAATTAATGAGCTATTAAAATGTTCTTTACGAAGTGGTGTGGGATTAGAATGTTAATGAAGTGAAGATTATTCTGGTTAGAATACTGTAGAAAAATCATTATTAATTTATAATCTTTATTGCACGGAGATAACTAAGCTATTATAAAAATCCTAGTAGAAATATAAGAGCATTTTAAAAGGTGTTCAAAGTGGTGTCAGCAATCCAGTTTTACTGTTCTTGTAGGAGTTCAAAATAATACATGTCTTATAACATAATATAAACGTAGATCAATCAAAACCTCATTTTAAAATCAGAGGTAGAAAATGTAGCCACGTTAGAAAGGAAGAACTAAATTTTTTATACATAAAATTTAAACGTTTATAATTTTAAGAAAGACTGAAATTGTATTTATAGATGAAAGAAGTACTCACTATTTTAATCACATTTCATTAAGAAAGTATTAACCAGAACGATCGTCAATGTATATCGACAAGAAGACCGCAGAACAAGTTGTAAAAGAGTTTTTACCAAAAAGGATCTGTTAGTCTGATGCAAATTCAAGACTCAAAGGAACATTTAAGTTCCGACATAACAAGTTAACATTATACTTTTAAAAGTGACTGTGTAACCGTTTTCACATTTTTATTTATTATCATTAATCAGTTTTCTCGAAACTGTGGAAAAAATTTATATACATTTTGTTTAAATAAATCACAGTTAAGTGTCAAAATATGTCAGAGTTTCGGAATTATTTTATTCTCCTTCAATTCACTCACTCACATCAGGCTTGGCGTAGACCTTGATGAGGAAGTGGATACCGTGTCCGCTCTTAGTCCAGAATTGTATGGTGACATAGGTGAAGCCCGGCCCACCACTCATGATTCGGGGACCGGCGTTTTCGCTGTCGACCCACATGTCGATCGCCTGGACGCTTGTGATTATGTCGATGCCGTTACCTTTGTACGCCTGTATTCTCAGCATGTGTTGGCCAGGAGTGTGGTGCTCTCTATACTCGCGGTGTTCCATAAGGTAGTCACCGTACTCGCGATGCCCGACGCACAGGGTGAAATTTTGGTTTGCTTCGCTCGAGCCAGAAAAGCGCTAAGCGTTAGAAAAGTTAAGCTCCGCATGATGCTAGAGAGGGATAATTAGAGTTGATTCAATAAAAAATCGGTCTTTTATTTTTTCATTCTTGAATTGATTAATATAACCTTCAATGTACACATTAAATTTATTGCGAAAGGCCCTTTGGAAATTGTTAGTTTTGTAACGCATTCCCCGGACGAAGTTATCTTCATTGTAAATAAAAAAGTACTTACATTAGTCGAAATTTGTAAGGAGAGAGGTTGACAGCAACTGTAATATATTTGGTATCAACCTGCTATATAACTTCCGCGGATAATAATTGTACGATACGGTCATGTACAAACTATCGTAAGCCTTTGCTAATGAAATTTTCTGATAATTTACTTTAATTATATTTCTACCGTCAAATTTTCAAACAAAAATTAGAGAAACTAATTGATATAATAATTTATTAAAATACTTGTAAGTATTTTAATTAACCCATTTTGTCCCGGAAAGCTCCAAATTTTAGTTTTTCTTCAGCTAAGTAAGATCAAGTCAATGAATCTTTTTGAAAATACATGTCTTATTGTATTTTTTTCAACTCTTTCTGTTCTCCTTGTCCATTTTTCGCTATCGCTCACGGATTTCTCAATTTGGCGCCTAAAACATAAACCGGAAGTGGAACGGAATTAATAAACCGTAATTAAATTTATGATATATTAATATATCAATAAACCGGAAGTAAATTTATGATATATTAATATATCAATATATTAGTCTATGAGATACAATAATTCATCAACTATTAGAAAATGAAGTGACGTCATAAATGAAATGAACGACGGACGACGGCCGTACAATTCATATTGTGTACTTTTTTATGTCTTTTCGGAACGTTACAAAATATAACTCATTTCGACAACATGCTCTAATTTAAATTATCTGCAAAATGTCTGGTTACTACTAAACGTTATGAATTATTAATTAAAAAATTATCGAACAATCAAGTGGCCTGTTGCTTCAAATAGTCGTACGAGTTTCGGCTACATTTTGTGACTCGCCTTTTTACAATGCGATATACAAACATTGCGATGAAGAGCGTCGCAGATATGCTTCCATTTAATTATGGACAAATAAGCTATTTCGTACAAATACCATTAATTTTTCAATTTTTTCTAATCATCGCCACAAGTATTGAAAAAAAGGGGGCGACGTCGATAAGACCGAACAGTTCATTTTCGATGCGACAGCCAACCCAATTAAATCCTTTATCAGCTGCCTCATTTTTGCGCTGCATATTCATGAGCATTTTAATATCGATCCCGGGGGCTGCTCCGTAATTACGTACGTCTCGTTCAACAACGCCAAAAACAAATACACGCAGCCTTGTTTGCTACGGCAGAAGCGGCAGATAAGCTAATGTCCCCCTTTATTTCGACGATGAATTGTATCTTGCGGAGTAAAGGCGAGCGTTCTTGTTTCGTTTGCTTTTTTCAGCCCTGCGGCTGTGCAATTTAAGTTGGACGAAATAAGAAAACTCGCTGTTTTTGAGGCGAGCTTTTTTTCTTCGAGATGCTTTCGCTGCTTTATTTCATTTATTGCGAAATTGCAAGTTTTTCGTGGTCTATTTTTTAAGATTTTTCAGGATATAAAGGACTTTTTTTCGTATCAGCGTTAATAAATATATGTGAGATAAGTTCCAAAAAAAGGAGGAAAATCAGGATGGTTTTACTATCAATAAATATACTTTCATGACAATGAATTCCTAGTAGAATTATTCTAGAACCTTGAATCAAGAAACCAATACTGAGCAACATTTTAGCAAATCAATCAAATTTATTTCTGCCTTTGGCCATCCAATTATGATTCTGTGTGACAGTTGACATATGTATCCAACCTAAGCGGGATTTTTCCTCCGCATGACAGAAATACACTACACTATTAATAATTTACTATATATCTAATGAAATATGCCAAAAGTCGGAAATGATAAATCGCGAAAAGAATGAATTTCTCGGGCTTGACAATTTCGAATATCTTTTTGCAAAATTATTATTCTTTGATAATATACTTCATATTTTTTTACAACTTAATAATTAATAATATTTTTTTCGTTATTAATAAGGTAAAAAGAATTGTTCCAGCTTTTCAAATTCTTGTCGAACGAAAGAATTTATGAACAATGTATGTAGACTTGAATTCTGCCGATTTTTTACAAAACCATTTTTCAATAAATTCCGGATAGTTTGCATTCCTTATCCTGCGGAACGGTTTTTAAACCCCAACATTACATGAGTAATATTAGTACAAGGTTACCAACTTTGATTGAAATTAAACTCATAATTTTTCCAGCTCAATTAAAAAAAAAAAGAAGAAAATTAATTAAAACTAATATACGTACATCGAATTCTTTTATAAATCGTCGGGATATTTAAAATGAAAAATTTCACATCACCGCTCTTCCAAATTAAAACAATTCAGCGATAAAGCGTGCAAATTCTTTCGTAAAAACCACCTGAAATCCTCCTCTGATCGGCTTCTCAAAGACAATACGACGAGTCCCTCCTTCAGACGGCGAGAAGAGGCCTCTCGTCGGCGTGAGAGGACCGAAGCCCTCCAGAATCAAGCGACCGATACGAGTTTTATTGCGGTCTACTCATTAAAGTGCTGGGGAGCTTCGCGAGAAGACTTATCTCGACTTTCGAGCCCGAAATCGATATAGACCGCAGCTTCGGCCGATACCCGCCGGCGAAGGTTTACCTTCGAACCGAAGCCCCTTGCAGGGAGAGCGGCTAATTAATCGCGCTCGCGTTGTTTGGTTTGTGTCTCGGTTTCGTGGGCAAATACGCCCTTTGATGATTAATTGCGGAAAGAAAGCGGTTGAGTTAGTTTCTCGTTTTTTTTTTTTTGGGTATTTGGACGTTTTTCTGATTGTTAGCGCTTCGCTGGATTTTTTTTCTTTATTCATCAAGTATTTCGATAGGAATTTGATAATTATCGCAAGTGAATTAATTTTGCAAAAGGCTCCGACAGCCAAATTCTTCAAACGTTTATTATTCTTCCAGGTTAATTACCAGCTTTTATTGCAACGTCGGTTGGTTTTGCTGCCTGTTCCGAGAATTCCGTCTGCCGTTTACGAAGCCAAAGGCCCAGCTTAATTTCCATCGTTTGCGTAACGATCTATTAGAGCAAATATAATCACGGATGCAGCTCGCAGCGATCATACCTCGGTTTATTTATGCCGTTACCGTTGATGTCACTTTAATAATGTTTCTTTTTCTAACTATTATTACGCGCTCTTTAGTTGATTTCTCCACAACGACGCTCGTAACTCTGGGCGGAAATAAATGAATTACAAGTTTCGTATTGCTATAAGTGATTGTCGATCTGAAATGTGAAATTAACCGGCCAATGGTGGCCTGGCGCAGAAATTGCGCGTATAATTACATCTTAATTGGGTTGTTAATAACCCAACGGTCATGAATCGCTTCGTTGGATCAAAATTACATCTACCGGGGAAAGTTGTATTTTCTGTGCGCTGTTTTGAGTGAAAAGATCGTCGATGGTTTTTGTGGCACTTTTGATGCGCGAATCGACGGGAAATTTGATCTTATTCCAGGTATATTTAAGAAAATTTGTATTATACTTTTAAAATTAAGTATTAGTAAAATCGTTTTTCTTCGGTCGTAATAAAATATATCAAATATAATGTTAATAAAATGAATATTAATATAGTTTAATACACGATTTTAAAAATAAGGAGCGTCAAAATAGTTTTCAAAAGCAATTCTGTAAAAAGTATCAAATTGCCTTTCACCACAGTTCGTTGACTCGTTCAGCTTGCCTAAATGGTCCAAGTTAAAAACTGCATCAGCTATTAGTCAATACTTCTAAAATTCTAAAATACTCCACGCCTCCTCTTCTAAAAATACACCGACAAGCTAAAAAAACCCAGAAATCAAAACCAACTAAACAACTAACTTTCCCCGCGGCCCAACGGGGCCCACCTCCGCGCAAACTCCCGCCGCCGCCAGCGGGTTTTCCCCCGCGAACCGACGCACCGAACTCGGGCTCTCGAAGAAGCAGCGGCGGCGGCGGCGGCGCGCGAAGAAAGTCAGCCGAATCGAGGGTGTGTCAATGGCAGCGTGTCGCGCGCTCTTCTATTGTTAGCCACTCCGGCCCGTGCCAGCGGCCGAGCGCGACGACGCTCGCTTTTTCGGCCTGCCGAGCGAGAACTCATAGGCCACGGCCGCCGCCGCCGCCGCCGCCGCCGAGGCGGCCCGGCGGATTTTCCGGTTAGGCGCGGGGATCGTCGATGTTCGATTTTTGGTTTTTCGGGGATGGAAGGGAAATTTTCATTTTGGGTGATATTTGCATTTGTAAGTACGGACGATTGGTTTTTGGATAATGTTTTTATCGATCGTTTTTTAGGTCGGATGCATTAAATAACCTTGAGCGCAACGACAAATTTCACCGAGAAGGCGCAATTTTTCTCTTTATCCGACAAAAATAACAAAAACGCTAAAAGCCGAAAATAGATCCAGACCGCCGAAATAGAACAGCGATAGTAATGCGCGCGAATAAATCGCGACTCCACGAGGAAAAGATTGCCCCGTATAAAAAATGGCCCGAACCACACCGACGACTGCAGCGCGAACCCGTCGATAAATCTCTCGCAATAACGAGGGTTTAATAATAAGCGTCAATTAATATTTTCCAATTTCAAGGAGACCGCGACTTGGCCCCTCACCGTCCCGCGCTTCGTTGCCTCTCGCGCGGAAATCGCGCGACGACATCGAGGTCGGGTTAAATTAACAATGTTTAAACGAAGCTCCGACAATACAGTAAAACGGCGGTTGCCGTCGCGGAATAATTCCGTCCGACGGAGTTCGGAGCGCGGTGCAGTTTTTCGAGTGATATGTATACCCGAAGTTTCGAAGCAATTCGAGAGAAGAATTGCGAGACTGCTTCTGGAGGGAGTCGCGGCTCTTTACGCGACGGCGTGCTCGAAAGTTTAGATTCGCCTTCGGCTTGGGTTAACGCGATTTCGATCCGCTTCGATTTCGTGCATTTTATATTAAATTGCTCCCGTTTTTCAGTATTACGCCGTTTGAAATTTCGAAGCTTTTTCCTTGCTCGCCGAAGCGAGTCTTTAACGCGAAACTGTTCTCTTCATTTTAAAACTGTTTGAATTTCGGTTTATCGTGCGTTTAAACTCGCGTGTCTTTTTTTAACTTTTTACGCGCTTCGAAAAATTTCACCATTTTATAATTCTAGGCTGCTCTTCCCACTGAAATAATCTGCTTGAATAATTGCTATTTATTTAGCACTACTTTATTATACTGAGAACAGTAATAAATTTTATATTTAAATATAAATCCTATTCTTTATCCAAATCGCCACGCTTACTAAAAACCGTTACTATAAAAAACGAATAAATCCCCATTCTACAGATTCACTCTCAAGTTGCGGAACCTATAAGCACGGCATCTATCATCCGAAAAAAAAGGAAGACGGAGACTCGAATCGCCGCGAGAGATCGATATAGTCTCCGGTGCAACTCCCGCGTCGCCCCCGCCGCCGTGCGAGACGCCGGCTTTTACTACTGCCCGCGTGCGCGCCTTCCCGCTTTTCGATTAATATCGCGCAGTCCTTCCTTCGTAACGAGCCTCTCGAAATCCCGGCCGCGTTTGTCGCCGAGATTGAAAAGATTCTTTGTCTCTCGAGATATGCGCGTTTAATTGAATACAGCGCGCGGAAGGCGAATCGAGTCGATGGGCTATTTAATTTGTTTGTTTTGCTCGAGCGGAGACTCGAGCTGACAAACGCGAAGTGAAGAGCCGCGAGGTTCGGTAATAAGTGCACCGAATTTCTCGAACGTCGCTTGTTTGGACAACGCGATTTTTTATATATCCGCGGCGCCTTTTTCCGCGGACGTTTATTTCGAGATAAGGCTATAAATAAATAACCCGCCGATGCGGGTTGACAAGTGACTTTGACGGGCGAGCCTCTCCGTATTCTCGGATTTTTTTTTACTTATAGAAAGGTTATTGTAAAAATAATTAGGCGAATACAGGCTTGAATATTTCATTGGCAATTGATAAAAATAAAAGTATGTGCGTTCGGCTCGGGCGAGCGAACGAAGTTGCTGGTTATACGCGTTGATAAAGTTCAATGTTACCGATGCAGCGAAGGCCGCGAGAGTTATTATTACGCGTTTGCTTTACACGTGCCTGTCGTCGGCGGTATATTTTTACGCCGTAATTATGTGTTATTAGGCCAATGCATTAACTAAATTAAAGGCCTCATTACGTATTGAAGAATAAGTTTAATTTTCTCGAATGTAAGCCGGAGTATAGGTGGAAGAGTGCTTTCGACGAATAAAATTGATTTTTTGAATATTTATATACGTTTTGCTTTATTAATTTACATGCAGGAACTGAAATGATTCGAATATAAATGTGAATAATAAAGAGTAAATCACAATATTTTTTGTTTGAAAGTTGAATATTTAGTAACCCAAAAATGGTATTTATGTGACCCAAAATTCAAATAAAAGAAGTAAAATTTTCAATAAAATTGCACGGATTACATTATTTCGATGCATACCGCTGAAATTCAAAAGCACTATCCTCAAAATTCGAATACAATTCCGAAATCGAACACATTCGGATATAAAAATTCAGAGCCCGATGCACTTTAATTCACCCAAATATCCACCGAACCACTTCCGCCCCCCCGACTCGAATCTCGTCTTGATAACCCTTGAAATTGAAATTCGGCGTTCGCAGGGGGAAACGCGCGCGCTCTGGCGTATCCTAAAATTAAGCGATTCGCCGATCATCCGGCTTAAATTCGATAGAATCGCCGCTGCAAATCACGCATGAAACTGTCAGGCGCGCGCGACGGTGGTAATTAATCCTTTCGCGGGGCGCTAAGCGCGCCCGATTGAACACCTCGCTTTGCTCTCTCGCTGTTTTTTAAGTGCGAGAGTTTGACTCGTGTGGGAGGAGACTGGGACGTTTGGCGTTGAGCGCTGACGCGGGAATCGGGCTGGTGAGTTTTGGGGAGGTATTTAAGTTTTTTTGTTTAGTTGGTTGGAAATTTGGGGATTCCGATGCCGCGGTAATTGTCAATTAAGTGAAATTTCAAAATTTATGGACAGAATTTGATTTTCGGTTGAAATGTTAATTATAAGTTAAGTCCCGAATGAGGTCAATTGTGGATGAAACTTTGATAATATAAAAGTAATTTTCTATTACCCATTTAAAGTCCTTGCTTCATCAAAATATTTTTAAAAATAATTACTACGATAATATTCCAACGTGCATATACAAAAATTTACCCTTTCCACTCGCCGAGTTTATTAACCAGCAATCACACATTCCATCTAACACCGGAACCTGCATAAAAACACTCCCCCTCCGTCCGCGCCAAACTCCCCTCCGAAAAAAGAGCCCGAACGCAGCAGAAAGCAGGCCTCTAAAAAGGTCCTGCATATTCATGAGCGAGTCGGGCGCGTGGCCGGAAATAAGTTGGCTCGCGAATTTCCCGGTGAATTCGCGGCCGCAGTTGGCAGTGATCCGGGATTCCGCTGTGCGACACTAATTGTGAGAGCGGAATGAGCTTCCTTCCTGCTGCAATCTGCGCGCGAAGCCTTTCGTTAAGCCGAGAGGTGCTTTTGAACGGAGCAGCAAAGTGCAGGGAGATTTGTGTGTTTTTGGGTTTTGACGCGATTTTTATTTGTTTTATCAGGGGGCATGTAAGCGTTTGTGCGATTAAATTCTTGATAGGTTTCTCTTTTGGTTGATTGCAATCGGAGGAAATTCTATTAAAACGGCGCAAGAAATACTGCTAGGTTGCCTGAAGTCAAAATGTGGAGATTTCCGGAGCATTTTTAATTAAAGGTTTTTTTCGTTTTGCAAAATGAGAATCAAGAAAAAGCTGCAATGAAAGAATAGCTGCTGTTCAATTTCTGTTAGCTCATATTCCAAATTTCAACTTCAAAATTATCATAAAAGCAACGATTTCATTAGAAATTTATAATAATACATAAATATTTTTGACACTAAATCAAGATTCGTTTACTTTGCTGTATCGCAGCTTGCCCGCATAAAATCCCCAGTAATCCAAAGCACAACAAAATTTATAGGCGCAGCAAACGCCAGATCAAAGGAGCAAATAATTTACGATCCGCGGCGGAAAACGGGCGGAACGACAATTAATTTTTCCGCTTCATTATTCCGATGAGCGCTGAATCGAGCCAGCAAAGTCGCCCGCGACGTCGCTTAAGTCGACCGTCGATACGGACCTTGAAGTCTCGCCGCGGAAGCCGCAGGAATGCCTGATTATGGTCGATTATCGATATACGAGGGATATGTATGTTCGGTCTTTTCTGCCGATAGACACGCGACTAAACGTCGTTCGAGCGGAGTGGATTAATTTATTCGATTTTTTTTTACTGCTTTTACGCGTGAAACCGCTGCGCACTTCGTTTCATTCAATCGGGACTGCAGTCATTGAGCGACGAATCGTCGTGCTTCTGCGTTATTCGGGTGTCGCTCGCAATTCGTAAACTCCTCTCGCGAGAAAGAGCCAATTTTCAGCGTATCAAATTCGGCCAATTTCGACGCCTCGAAAAACCGGCGGCGCGAGAGCAATTAATCAGCGCTCATTTCCGACCCCAATTTTCGCGTCGAATGCTCGCGCGCTCTCGGGAAAAAAAGCGGCCCCCCGTCAGCCCGCCGAATTTTCCGACGAAAAACTCTAATTTCCCAATTAGGCCGGCGGCGGCGGCGGCGCTCGGCGCATATATTTCACGCCTCGGCGCAATTTGCACTCTGGGAAAATTAATGTCCCCGGGTGGAAGGAGGGGAGGGGAGGAAAAACCGCGAGGAATTAAGCGGCGCAGCTCGACCGCGAGACAGTGAGGAATCGAGAGCGAAGGCTAATGGACAACGCCGGTTTTTTGGCCGCCGCGGACGGCGGGGGGACGGTTCGGGGCTCCGAAGAAGGCGGAGGAGGTAGGAAGATGGTTTTGTAGTGGTGCTTGGAAGGTGGAATTTTCGGTCCCGATAAGATGATATCTCATCTGATGTTTTGATTTTTTTAGAGCTTAACTTTGAACGGAAGATTTTTAGATTTAGAAAAAATTCTTTGATGAATATTTTCCGACAGTTTTCAAAATCGTCTTAACAATCGAAAACCCACAACGCTTCAAAACAACGACTTGCGCAAAGCAAGAATCGCTCAAAACCAACAGTAAAAGAAGAACCGCCCGCGTTTTAATAAAACGCGTCCTAAAAAAAAAAGGCGCTGATCCTCCGAGGCGGCGAACAAGCGAACAGTCCGAACGAAAATCCCCCCCGACGGCTAAGAAGCTCCGACTCCGCCGGCATAATGCAATTTCGCGCTCCGCCTGGCCGCCTATATATATATATTTTACACTCGCCGGCGGGATCCTCGCGTTTGTACGTCGGCGAACGGAAGACACTTGACGGGGTAGGATTTTCGCGGCTCGGGACGAGTAATACTCGGCGCTCGCCCGGATTACGTCGTCCGACGGATACGGCCGCGTAATTTCTTCTTTAAAAAACGGAGCTGCTGCCGCTGCTGCCGCTGGCCTGTCGACGTTGAGCGTTCTTTTGTGCCTTTTTTCAGGGTGGCCGATGCAATGTTGGGGCTTCGGTACGCCTTCGGAGGGAAGGGATTTTTGAGGAAATTCACCTGGTCGCGGTGCGGGAGTTTTATGAATTTGTGGGTGGAAAGTTTTTATATTGAAGAATTTGATGAGTGCTGCTGATGGTATTTTTTGTAAAGAAATTAATGAGCTTAAACAACTTTGTTTAAAGGAGTTATTTTTGCAAAGTTCTCACTCAGGTTACGTCGTAGAACAGTTTTTAAACAATTTACTCCGTTTTCAGGACGTTTGAGTGGTATAGATTTAACTACGTCAGGCGATAATTTATTTAACTTATATTCAAGACCGAGATCAAATGCGAACTTTTAAACTTTTTTAGCTTAGATAAAGCTTTTCAAATCGTTCTTCTTCAGATAGTAAATGGCTAAGGAACGTATCAAACATCGTTTCATCATTTAGTATCTCAACGAGGACCCCTTTCTTCTTGAACAACAAAAAATTCAACAAAATTAAATACACTAATATTACAAGTTTAAATACAGGGATCCACATTTTCAAATATCCTCCCGCGTATCCGACAACGGAACACACCGCTCTCAACACCGCGGCTCTCCTCTCCCCATAAAATTCCAACTTACATTCCGAAACCCGGCGCACAAGCTGCTCGTCGCCCAGCCATCATCGAGCGGCCGGCAACCTTCGCGCGGTAAGCCCATCAGAGAGCGAAAAAGAAAGCGAAGGTGTCGCGGAATTTCCTTTGCGTGCGCGGCGCTCGGCGATCGGGGCTCTCTCTCTCTCTCTCTCTCGAGGAGACAGATCGATCGGCCTCGTTCGGTCGCCATGGATCGTTAATTCCTGCACCTGTCGCCTTGCGACTAAAAATAATCCATCGACTCGTCCTCGTTGCCGCCGCCGCGTCCGGGGTGCTCGAGCGCACGTGACCGGTTTCTCTTGTGCGCCGTGTGCCGCTGCCGATTACCCGTTTTTTTTTTTTAATGCTTTGGGATTTTTTTCTCTGCTTTGGAAGGCTCGGTGTTTTCGTGGTTCTAAGGAGGAAAGGGAAGAATTTGGAAGGTGAATTGCTTGGATTGGAAGTCGGGCGATGTGTTTGCTTGAACGTTGTAGCGATTTTTCATTTAGCAGTGTTTTATGTTAGCTGCTGCTATTCTTGATAATAAATTATTGTTGTTAGTGCGTTGCGTGTGGAAATTGAAGTTTAACGCGTAAATATGAAAAAAAAAACACGGAGAAAGTAACACACTTTTAGACCTGAATTTATTGCACTTTATTATAACTTTTATACATAAAGATAATTTATATAGTTTTCAAGGTAACGTAGAAAAGTGTCGTGACTGCGTTGAACGTAAACAGCTAATTTGAATATCACTTTTTCATATTATTGGTATTTGTTTTATTGTTCGCTAATCAATTACATCAAGTACTTGTATAGCAACGTCTACACGGAGAGAAACGTTTTGCGAAAAATTACTATACTTTTCAGTAACTCGAGGACAGACTTTGAGTTAGGATGAAAATTACTATACTTTATATCAATTTTTGTTACATTTTTCACAATTTTTATTAAAAGTCTAGCAAAAGTTACTAAACATATAGCAAATTTTAATATAAAGTATAGTAATTTTTCAACCCAATTCAGTCTGTCCTCGAGTTATTTTTCTTCAACATTTTTCTCCGCCCACAATACATTCTAGGCGAAAGTTCTGTATTATTATTATTTCTCTAATAAAATCACACAATTTTTTATACATTTAAAAACCAGTTCTCAAAAGATTAAATAAAAAATTTACGTCGCGCCCAGATTCCCGTCGATTCCCTCCTCCCCCCAAACAGATTCCCACGCCAACGCCATCCATCCTGCACACAAGACTCAATTCCTTCGTCTCGCTTCCTCGAGAATCTCCTCCGTTTACCCGAAACGTTTACGTCGGCGTCTCCCGGCGAAATTTTACGAGCGGCCCGCGGAGCCGTTAAAGCTCGGCGGCGGAAAAAGCGTTACAAGGTCGCCTCTCTTAGGCTCGAGCCTCGAAATTACCTCGGATGGAGGAAGAATCCGCGCGCGCGATGCGGATTGGCGACTTGCCGCCGGAGAAATTCGGCCGCGCGGCCCGCTTCTTTATTGCCCGCGGCGCGAGTCTTCGGGCTAACGTATTGTTGCTTCGTTATTTCGTCCGAGGGACGACGCGTTTAGCTGCTTTCGCGGGCTATAAATAGGGAGGTAATGGCGATCGATAATGGCCGCGCGGTTGTTGTTGAGAGAAAAAATAGGCTTCGCGCGCGGCGCTTGGGGATATTCGGTTGTGTGTTTGCGCTCGCTTTAAAATAGAGCTTGGAGTGCAGTGAAAGTTTAGGAGATAATTGAGACGAGTAGATTTCGTTTCTGGGATGTGGGGAAAGGGATTTGAGAAAAGTCAAAGAAAGCATTTATTAAATAGCTAGTAAATTATAGCTGTCGGGTTCGAATTTCGTGGATTTGCAAGAAATATTCCCAGATAATTTATTCACATTATATATTTACGCAAACTTATATAATACTTTCAAAGGAAAATAAAATTTTCTTTTGGCAGGCCTGGTATAAAAAGCTTACGTACTAAAAAACTTGATTACTAAAATAACAAAATAAAATATATTTGATTGTTTTGACAATAACGTGTATAATCTTAGTCGCTTAATTGTTCAATAACTTTCTAAATTTCGTACTAGATGACTTTCTGTTCTTATCCAATGTTTTGAGTTCATTGAATAAACCGTTAAATACTTTTATACAGCAATATAATATTTATGAATCCAATATTTCGCGATTCTCAATCCAAAAAATAAAAAACCAGCTCATCCCCAACTCATAAATCGGGCCACGTGCATCGAATATCAGTCACGTGCGAGCTCGAAAAAAAAAAACAAAGAAAAAGTAACACCGCCTGCCGCCGACGGAATCCGCGGCGAAGCAGCGTCGAGTGCCAGATAAGCTCTAACTATAAGTCCAAACCGAACGCGTTGGTACGCGCCGCAGCACCACCAAGGTGCCGAGTGATTTAGGAAGCGGCGGCGGCCAGAACTGCACTGCGAGGAGCCGCGCTTTTGCCGAGCAATTGTTAACGAAAATTTCTGCTGGTTTCGTGGGGGAATACTGCTGTAGCTCGAATTTTGCGAAGGGAAGCGCGGAGGATATAAAATGGGAGGGAAGCTTTTAGGGGGGTGGAAGGGTTGGCGTTTTAAGATCGGGAGAGTAACGTTGGCGAAGAAAGGGCGGAAAAGTAGGTTTGTAAAAATAGTTTTCCGCTTTCGTTCTTGCACGTCTTTTGTTGGGTTTGCGTTTATACGATTCTGAATTTAAAGAATTTTTAGTCTAAATCTAAATATTACTGTATCCATTAAGATCGCGTAGAACAAAAATGCTTGCTGCCAGCCAGCAAAGAAATTAGAAAAAAAGCTAGTTTAGATAAATGCGTCCGCATGCACGCACATAAAGTCTCGTGAAATACCGAGGGAACGACTTAAGCCAGATTTTCTTGGCACTCGAGACACTCTCCCGACGTCGTATAGAAGTCGAAATCAGTTTATCGCTTATTGAAAGTGTGTCAGGTTTTCTTTACTGGGCCGCCCGAACTTTACTCCGAAAATGCCGCGCGGCAGCCGATGTTTCGATGTTTTCTCGTTCGTGAATTCTGCACGAGCGGTGCCATTTTCGTTCGTGGCTTTATGTAAAAATCGACGATTTTCTGAAGGAATTTTTAGGAGGCTCAACGTGGTTACTTATTTTTGGATGGAGTAAAATTTATTTTGGTTTCTCAGGCGAAGATCCAGAAGCTGCTGAAAAATTATATATATTTTTTTTTATGTAAATAGTGATTGTTAGCATCAGTAAATAATTCTAACAATTAAGATACTGGCGCTAAAAAGTTGCAATCGTAGCTTTTAAAATACTGAGTGACTGAAAAAATACATTAATCTTATAAGTTGAACCTATATGAATAAATAATATAACTCTTTCATATTTAAAATTTCAGAAAACAAACAATTATTAAATACATACAATAATAAATTTTAATAGCAGCTCCTACCTTGTTATTACACATAACAAATCTAAAACCACCCAAAACAAATCCCCGAATTAAAACCATCACTCCCCAAATCGCAAGAACAAAACCGCAGCTCTCCAGTTCCCATAAAAAAAAAAACGCGAAATGACAGTACCCATCCCGGCAATCCACTCGAAGCAGATCAATCGCGGAAGAATACTCGCCGGCCGTATTGACAGTGCACTCGAGAATGACAAGCAGCGGGAGCACAGTGTATTGGCTTATCGACGAATGTGTCGCAAGTCGTTGCCCGCCGCCGGTATCTTGCGAGCATATTAACGGTCCGCTTGACGGTTTTTTTTTGTAGGGGACTGATAAGGATGCTGGGTTTTTGTTGTTTTCATGGATGGACGATTGTTTGGAAGTATTAAGTTTAATTTTAAGTGGACGTTTTATTGAAACGGAGATTATAAAAATTTAAATGTGGAAGCCATTTTATTTCAATGAGATGGTAAAATTTTAATAATAAGGAAATTGTTCTGCAAATTAAAACTGAACTGATTTCCTGAACAAAGAATCAGATTAACCTTTAGAGGACGGGGAAATTTTCATACAAATCAACTATTCATTTGACCCAAAATTGATGTTTAATGTCAACGAATTACTAGTTTTACGTCACCAAATTGACAGATGGTCTAAAGATTATCATTTTTGCATGACAAAGCAACTATTACTATATTAGGGCCTAACATTTTTATCTTATCATCAAAAATCCCTGCAACAGGCATAATCCCCAACTATCACTCCGCAAAATCTGCAAAAATCTATCAAGAACAGCCCAGCGAAGTTCGATCAAAACCAAGAAGCCGCTAAAGCCTACAGTTTTTTTCCGCGAATCTGGCGGGGATTACTCTCTGTCGAGCGTCGAAACTTTCCCGAGCAACCTATGCTTTATCAGCGGCGAGAAGTTGCAGCTTCCCCGAAAGCCCATTTCTCTCTTCTTCGACTTGGCGTGTCTTTTTTCGGCCTAAGGCCATTTGTTGACGTCCATTGGGGGAAAAAGCGAGACGGGTATTATTTGAGCAGTTTTCGGAAAATGTTACCGTCTTTTGGAGATGCGCTCGATCGATTTTGGTAGAGTTGAAATTACTTTATTGATAATTATTAGGTATTAGGACAATTATTATTTTTAGATATTAGGACGATAAAAATTCCCGATGAAATTTAAGCAGTGATAATATTAATTGAGTTTTGATCTAATTTTCTTCTAAATTTTTAAACTTTCATCCGAGAATCAAACAAGTATATAGTCGATCCAATAAAATCCAAATTCTTCCAAAGAAATCTTCTCGTTTACCTTCCGGAATACCCAAATTTAACCGAATCGGCGTCAGCGTTCCTTTAAACCGACTATTCACTATTCACTCGTCCAATTATCTCCCACGGGATTCCGGTTAAAATTATAAACGAATAAAGTGTCTGCGATCGCGCGGAAAATTCGAGTCAGACAAGTGGAAGGCCTCTATTTTCCGCCGGAATAAGACGGGACTCCCCTGTGTTTTCGCATCCGCTGCCGAATTTCTTCTCCTTTATTCCCGACGTCCTTTTTTCGGGTGAAAGGATGAAAGGCCACCATTCAGCGAGCTTTATTTTAATAGGTCGCGAATGACTGCTGCATTGAGATGGACGGTTTCAGGCTCGGATATTTTTGCGATGTTTCTTTTCTTTCGTTTTGGATGTAAAAGGCTTGAAAATATTTTGCGAGTTACTGTTGCGTATTCATGGCACAGTTTTTTTTTGTAACTAAAATTCATATTGAATGAAATTAGTGCTTCAGTTTTATATTGAAAGAAAGAAAGCTTGCCGAATCGAACGGTGGAATAAAATTGATATTTATTTTGTAAACAAAAGATATCGATGCACGAGAACTAGGAACCAATAAAATGAAAAATGATGCAGTAATAAAGCTTGCTTTTATTATTTTTGTGCATGCGTATGATGTATACACATCATCAATATTTACAATTATCAAGAAAAATGGCACGTTCATGTACCTTAGCATTTATTGTTACAAAAATAGTTATTTTCACAAGTTTCATTTTTAATTTACCTATTGATTACGAACTACTCAATCGCAGATTCTCGCTCCAAAACGTTGCGAATATCTTTTTTCACGAGTAATGATCAAATTGATGAGACGCAATCACATAGAAGTCTATCAATCTAACGTTGAAAATATCTTTTTCCGATCTGTCTTTTATTCAACCAAAATCAAAATATCAAAGATCTTTCAAACAAATCCGTCAGCTTTGTCACAAAAGCTTTTTGAAAAGCATAAAACTAATTGCTTTCACCTCCCAAGTCGACTTCATCACCAACCGCCCTACAAAACCTTGCCATCGATCCACTCCCTGAAGGCAGCGACCTCGGTGTACGCCCCAGGGTACCCCTTCTTCGCGCAGCCATTACCCCAGGAGACGACGCCCGCCAGTCTGCCCCCGACAGCCAGGGGGCCACCGGAGTCGCCTTGGCAGGCGTCCTTCCCGCCGGCCGGATGCGCGGCGCAAATCTGACCGTCCGGGATGCCTCCGAAGGCTCGGTACGCCTCGTTGCAGACGTCGCGCTCGATGATCGGGATGGAGACCACCTGGAGGGTATCGGGCGTTCGGCCGCCCTGAGTTAGGGTGCCCCAGCCGGTGATCACGCTGAACTCGCCCGCTGAGACGGATTCGGCTGAGTTGAAGAGTACGATTGGCTGCCGCGTGGCGTCGAATTCGAAGGGTTTGTCCACCTGCGAGATTGGATGAAGAGAAAGTTTTTAAAAATGTCTCGAGTTCGTGTTTAATCTATTACATGCTTCAGAAAGATCCGAAAAACCAAGAGCCACTTTTAATTTTTCAATTTCCACAAAGGCAATGATAATGATATCATAAAAAAATAATTCACCCCAAAAACCAAACGTACCTTGAGCAGGGCGATATCGTTAACCGGTATCCCATGCTTGTTCAGCCTGTAATCCTCGTGCCTGTGGGACTTGAGCACCTTGTGCAGGCTTCCCCCGCGGCCCTTCTTCGTGGAGCCAGCTCGTACGTGGATCCAGTCGTCGGGGTAGACGATGCAGTGGCCGGCGGTGATCACCCAGTCCGCGGCGACGATGCTGCCCCCGCAGAAGCCGAAGCCTCGCGACTCCAGCAGCACCTGGTACGGCACATCCTCGATCCGCGCGTCCTCCCCGCCTACTATGCGGCCCTGGGGCGTGAAGGGGTTCAGATCCTGGTGGAGCCGCAGGTCGATGGGGTCGCCTGGAATTTTTTGGCGGATGAAATTTTTGGGGTTTTCGAGTAAGGGTGTAAATCGATGTTTTTATATAGTTAACGTCTTGTAAAAAATTACATCTATAAATATTTTTAATTTTTAATGAATAATAATAAAGAGAAATAATTAATTTATTAAGCTACTTGTCACTTAATTTTTTATATATACATTTAATATGCTTGGTTGTATAATCTGAATTTTTTGTATTTTACTTTATTCTAACGAGTTCTAAAGACTATTGATTAATTTATTCATATTTCTAGTCATATTTCGACATTAGTTTTTGAATTATAATATCGCTTCATTTTCCTAGGTAACATTGCCAAGTGCATATATGACAAATCGTTCTAAAGTAAAAGTTTGAACGTATGCATTAAAATATGTCCATATATCGGCCAAATCGTGATAAGGTGAAATTGTCGATATCGTTAGTTCGTGAATTAAATTGTTGAACCCGATATTTTCGACTTATCGGACAACCCATTTATTCGACAGATATTTCGTGTGTGTCCGATAACGCAGATTAAAATAAATCCAAAGATCTTACGCTTACTTAGCAAATATTTGTTTATTGTTACGGTAGGAGTTATTATTAATACCTTAATTCGGCGGCTTTACTATTTTTCCTCTATATTGAATGTGAAAGTAAATTACTCATTGTTATTAATTTTTCATTCTTACAATATTTTAAATAATGTTCCTTATTATTTTAAATAATTTAAAAGGAGTAAATATTAAAAACAGCATGCAAAAAATACTCTGTATTTTAATGTACATTAAGCCAGCGAAGCGACTTCATAAGCCCATGATCAAACAATATGTAAATTTTGTTGTTAATTTGTTGCTAATTTGTTACGCCGTACCCGATTTTGTTGCTCCAGTCGTTCAAGAAACAATGGATACTCCAACTTAATATTAAGCTAGCATAGCCACTCTTTGTAGCTCCTGACGTTACAAAGATATCAATACGAGACCGGTGTCATAATTTGTTGCTAATTTGGTGCCCTTCAGAGGTGCAACCTTCAATTGCCAAAATACACGTCTAATAGAACCACCAACACTTTTAGATAATGCCCAAAAGAGAATAGATTGTAAAACTTACTTTTTGTTACTTAATTTCTTACGAATTTTGAATCAGTGCCTATTAACCTATTTTTTAATTAATTTCACTCTTAATCGAAATTTGTAAAGTTATTGTTGAAAAATTTCACCCTCTATTTTGGAAAATATTTTGAAATGGTTAAATTGTTTAATTGAAATACTAATGATTTAATTGAATTTCAAACAAATTATGCTGTCAGTCTAATATTTATATGTTTGTAAGGTCAGGAGATATAGTGAGTAGCTTAATATTAAGTTAGCGTATTCATTGTTTCTCGGAAGCGATTGAAGCAATCAAATATGCATATGGTTTGATCATGAGCTTATGAAGTGGCTAGCTTAATATACGTTGTATTTTATTACCTTTGGTTTAAACAATCTAAAACAGGTTTTACAAATTTGTTTAATCAAAACAAACAAAATTCTAAATTCTAAAATTTTATAATTGGCATTGTACCTGTTCAATTATAAAATAAAGTAGTTAAAAAAAAAAAAAAAAAAAAAATGGCAATTTTCTAGGAAAAGCGTAAAACGTACCTGCAATGATCGAGACGCAGACAGCGAGGATGAAGATGGGCAGCATGTCGAGTGTCTAATGCAATGATCTGTACTTAATCCCCTGACTTTTTATAATCGACTGCATCGCTTTATCGGATCGCGTAGCATTGCGACAAAAGTTCTGTTTGAATGACGATGCAGATAAAGAGGCGACGAGGCGCCTAAATATGGGATTGGCTGCATGCACTTGTCGAGATTTTTTTTAAATAAATGGACGTTTATTTAGATGAAGGAAGAAGAATGGTTTTTTGATGAGGGAAGTTCTGAATCGTGAAATTGATACAGAATTTTAAACACTGTAATAATGAGAAAAATCATATTTTTATTGGGTAATTGATTTAACAGAATAATCATAGAAAATTAGTGTTTAAGTTTAACAAATTTTGATGATGTACCAATGTTGCAATAAATTATGATTGGTTAATCATTATTCTTTGAGTGCATTTCAGAAGATAGGAATGCAATTTGCTTCTGTTATCATTGATAAGACCTCGAAAGAAAATGCTAGGGGACCTCTAAATGTAAACAGATTATTAAAAAACTTTATAGGTGATTATGTAGAGAAAGAGAGCTTCCTAGTTCACTTAGGCAAATTTGGTGGAAATAGATGATTCTGTTTTTATGAAATAGTTGATTTTGGCCGATTAATGAATGATGCGTTTTGGATAGATTTCACAAATTAATACTTAATACTTTAAAAATTTGGTAAATATATTTACTGGCGTGATACCAGTTATTTCCAAGTGCTAGTTTTTCTAGCCAATAACTAACTACTTTCATACCTTTTGGCAATAATTAATTTTCTACCAGGGTACTGATAGACATTTATTACCTTTACTTTAGTAATTTAGTTTTTTTGAGAATTTATTAAGTATTTTATTAATGATAACACTAATTAATATTTTTTTTAAAGCACTGGGTACTTTTTAAAAAAAATATAACGACTTGAAGTTGCAGTTTTCATAAGACAAATAACAATAAGATGTTTATCTATGTAACGAAAATACGTTATGCATTTTAAAATATGAAATTTCATATATAACCGTAAAAAATCGTACGTTTTTACTAAAATTATACAAAGCTAGTAAATACGGAAAATGAAAACCGACGCAATCGCAAAAGCAAAAAAGATATCATCCCTTTTAAAAACACCGCTCCTCTCAAACAAACAATATCTAGAGGCGGCCGCGAGTGACATCCACCGGTGGATGCTCGAATAAATATTTGCCAACGGCCGGAAGAAATCAATGTCGGGGTGCGTTCGTGCCGATACATTGCTGCGTGTTGCAATTTTGCACGCGATGCGGATTAAAAAAGCGCGGCCTTCGGCCTGGATACCGCGGTTTTCTGTCAAGTTTCAGAGCTTAAGAATGTTTTTTTGAGTGTTGCGGATGGAAATTGTGGGCTTTGGTGTAGGGATTGTTTTTAGAAGGGCCGGCAAATGAATTTCATTTAAATTAAATGGCATACTTACTTGCTGTTAGGTGTTATTCGTCTACGTAAAGATATGTGAAGAAAGAGTAATGCTATGTCCTTTAAAGAACTGATGAGAGTTCATGACAGTTTGGAATCTACTAATCGATTGGATTTACATATTCTAGTGATTATAGTCCATGTATAACATTCTTCCATGAAAACCGTTCATTTATATGCCTTTATTATCTTTTAGAGTTGTGAAAACAATAAACTTGCGCAACTAACCGAGCAGCTATTTTCCCTTATCTCGTCGCGATCTTTTCCACTTTTTATATAAATTTCACTCGATTTCACTTCTCACGTAGTCGACAGTACGGTGAAAAAATGATGCTTCGACTTATAATTAGAGCTCTTATTGTCGCTTTAGCATCCGGTAAGTTGATTATTCTATAATCATGAACTATCAAAGTTATTGAAGAATTTAATACTTCTATAGGAAACGTAGTCCCAAAAATCAACCCTTTCCCTTCTCAAGGCAGAATAGTAGGAGGAGTAGCAACGACCATTGAGAAGCACCCCTGGCAGGTGTCTCTGCAAGCCTATGGCTTTCACTTCTGTGGTGGAAGTATCATCGCCGAAAGTGTAATCCTGACCGCAGGTCACTGTGCAGGCTACTCTCCTGACATTGTAACCATCCGTGTTGGCACCTCTGTAGCAGAGAAGGGAGGATCCGTTCACGAGATTGCCAAAATGATTCGCCACGAGAACTTCGCATCCAACCGTGAAGGAATCCCCATAAATGACGTCGCAGTGATCAAACTAAAGACACCCATCAAGCTCGGCAAAACTGCTCAGCCTATTCGTCTATTCAACCCAGGCGATGAAGCTCGGGAAGGGATTCTCGCTACCATATCCGGATGGGGTGCTCTGTACGACGGTGGTCTGAGTCAGGAAAGTCTTCAAACGGTGGATGTGCCCATAGTGAATAAAAAGAAGTGCAGCAAATTGTACGAATCCTGGGGTGGAGTTCCTCCTGATCAGATCTGCGCTGCTTACCCTTCTGGTGGAAAGGACACCTGTCAGGGTGACTCTGGTGGTCCATTGGTCATTTCTGGACGTCAGGCTGGAATTGTATCTTGGGGCAATGGGTGTGCTAGGAAGGGATACCCCGGAGTGTACACGGAGGTGGCTGCATTTCGCGATTGGATCTCTAGAAATGCTGGTGTTTGATGTTTTAATTGGTAATAAATAATGTAGTTTCTGTTGGAAAAATAAATAGTACGCATTTGCAGCAAGAGATAGATTGTTTTTTTTTCTTTTGAATTTAGGGATGGGTATTATATAGGTTTGTTTTTAATTAGATAAAATGTCAGAGAACTGCAGTTTTAAAGTTAATGTAATACGTTAGGTAAACATTTGCAGATTTATTGCAAATCGTAGTCAAAGCTTGTCTCCCTAATTGTAAGCCTATTAAGATAGTTATGTTACGTTAAGAAAGAACGTTTGCTTCTGTCATTTACTATTATTTGCTTTTAAGATTTAATACTGAAACTATAATAATATATAACAATAATTTTTCTTTCTGTTACAGGTGAGTTATTGAAATTCGAGATACAGCATACATTTAAAACGTGAGTCTGTGTACGTTTTAAGATCAATATCGCCTAAGCCGTCAATGGCACACTTCTCAAACTTTGTGTAATATTTTAATTAATTCCAAGTTTCAATTATTGGAAATACGTTTACTTCAACATGAGTTACCCGATCTTGAATTCCGATTGACGAAAATAATAATCATAAGCCCGCATCGTTAGTTTACAAAGAGTCAGTTATGCGGATTATCAGAAATTATTAATTTACTTTCGTTGAGCATACGGATATCGACACATTCTCAAAAAGCGTGCCCTACATTTTTATATATAATTAATTTCGACGTAACTTTTCGATATTATTAAAATTAATGAGAAATATTTTACACTTTTATTGAATATAAATTGACCACTATAAATTTATTTTTTATGATTAATAAGATTAAGAAAATAGGATTCAACGCTAAAGTAACGTTGCCTTAACAAAGTTAACAAATAAACTCATTTATTTCATTTCAATTGTCGAAAAAAGTATATACTTCAAAATCAAATACTGTTTCGATAGTCTGATTTTAATTTATGAATACGAAAACATATATATATATAAAAAACAAAAAAAAATTAAAAAAGGAACAGAAAAAAGTCATAAAAACAATTTTTAATTATATAGTAAGGTTTTATTTCATCAGTCATGTACAAATTTGAGTCACTTAGTTCATGATAGTTTTAAACGCCAGCATTCTTGGCAAGCCAGTCGCGGTGAGCGGCAATCTCAGTGTAAACTCCAGGGTATCCCTTTCTGGCACAACCATTGCCCCAGGAAACAATTCCAGCTTGGCGTCCAGCAATGACTAGAGGGCCACCAGAGTCGCCCTGGCAAGTGTCCTTTCCACCAGCAGGATAGGCAGCGCAGATCTGACCGTCAGGAATTCCTCCGTAACTCTTGTACGCATTGTCACACTCGGATTTCGTTACAATGGGTACATCTACAGTTCGGAGAACTTCCGGAGCGCTGCCACCCTCGTACATCGCACCCCATCCAGAGATGGTAGAAAGAGAGCCTTCGATAGCTTCCTCATCTTGACTAAACAGAGGAATGGGCTGAGCAGACCTGCTCAGCTGGATGGGGGACTTGAGCTTCAAGACTGCCACGTCGTTCTCTGGGATGCCGTACAGGTTGGTCTTGTAGTTCTCGTGGCGAACGAGGGATTCAACCTGATGCAACACTCCTCCACTGGCGGTTCTGGAACTGCCAACTCGAACGCTCATTGAACTGGGCGCATAGCTGGTAGTGCAGTGACCTGCGGTCAGGATTTGATTCTCGGAGATGATGCTACCACCGCAGAAGTGGAAACCGAACACCTGCAGGGACACCTGCCAGGGGTGGCTCTCAATGGAAGTCTCAACCCCACCGACTATTCTACCCTGAGGGGTAAAAGGGTTGATACCCACGATGGAATGCGGCGGAGCTTGGAGCGACGCCCCTGGAGTGTATAGAAATACAAGTGTCTTAGTTTTTTATGTACAATTATTGTATAATAGAAGGATAGTCAACTTACCGCTCGCTAATGCAACGACGAGGGCTATGATTGTAATGCGGAACATGCTGTTTCTCTGCTGTGTGCTAGAACACTTGCGGCGAAACTGGAAAAGTGGCGAAATTTATATGCGCCCGGAGCAAAACCGCACAGCGATAAGCCGCTTTAAACCCTCAATTAGCCCGGCGGGTTCGTTGCACCAAACGCGTCGTAGCTGCGATAAAGGTATTGCCGGACACGCGGAAGCACTTCTTGCGAAAAGAAATTCCTCGCGAATTTGGATATCTGACAAATGATCGATCGATTGATATCGTACGATAGGATTAGAAGAGTGCATTTCTCTGACGGTTTTGCTAGCCGTTATTCACCTTAGTTTTTGCAGGAGCAGGGTAGAATGTTTATGATTTATAAGAAGCGAAAATTGTTTTAAGAATAAAGTAATTTAGTTGTAATAAAAATTTTGAAATCCATGAAATAATAAATATTTTGCACATTAGGAATTGGATTATTTATAAAGGTCTACGTCTAGAATATTTTATATAATATAAAATTAAAATAAAAATATTATAAGTTCTTGCTTCAAAAATATACATTCAACAAAATGTAAATATTGATTTCTTTTCTTTATATAATTATGTATAGACTTAGCATAAAATAATTTTACGTAAATAATGTAAACAAATAACACTTTAGCTAAGTTATGTTACAAAAATGTTCAGTCTTAATTACACAAATATTGAGAATATTAGTGTAATTATTAATAATTGTTCTGAAACTAAAATTTTATGATATCTGTTCAAAAAACTTGACAATATTTACTGTTCTACATCATTGGATGATCTGCAAGATATTTAATCAGATAGCAGATAAAGTGAATCACTTTTTCTATGTAGTATATTTTCTCATTTTTAAAACTATTACAAATTAAGCGTGTAAAGGTTTTATCATTTGATACAATTTATAAGGCTGACATAAATTATCTGTTTATCCGAATCAATAGGTTTTTTTTGAAAGGATAATAAATAATCCGTTCATTCAAAAAAATATTGTTAAACATTATTTTCATTATTTGTCTAGAATTTCCAACAAGATTTTCCAACATTTTGATTAATTTCGAGTAAACTTTGTATAGTTAGAAATTTTATTTTAATCATAGAATTCATGCATCACATACATGACTTACACAATGCGCATGTCATATAATTTATATAATTAATTATATAAAAATAAAATAATAATATAATTAATATAATTGCACATAAAAAATGAGCATAAAATCACAGTCCAGTTTGTTTAGCAATCCAGTCACGGAAAGATGCTATCTCAGTGTAAACTCCAGGATATCCTGCCCTGGCGCATCCATTACCCCACGATACTATTCCAGCCTGACGTCCAGCAATGACTAGAGGACCACCAGAGTCGCCCTGGCAGGTGTCTTTTCCACCAGCAGGATAAGCAGCGCAGATCTGACCATCCGGAACGCCACCGTATGATTCATAAGCTTCGCTGCAGACTTCTTTCTTAACGATGGGTACATCGACGGTGTGAAGAATCTGAGGGCTGCTCCCTCCCTCAGACAAAGAACCCCAACCAGATATGGTTGAAAGAAAACCCTCCTTAGCTATCTCGCCTAGATTGAACAGAGGAATTGGCTGAACAGACTCGCCTAATTCTATTGGATCTCTCAGCTTAAGAACTGCAACGTCGTTTATAGGAATGCCATTTTCCAAAGTCTCGAATTTTTCGTGACGAATGACGTCTGATAGACGGTAAACGGTTCCGCCATTATGAATTATGGAACTACCCACACGGACACTGATCCATTTTACTGGATAGCTGGAACAGTGACCAGCAGTGAGGACAAAGTTCTCAGAAATGATGCTACCGCCGCAGAAGTGAAAACCCAGCACTTGCAAAGAAACCTGCCAGGGATGCTTGTCAATAGAGGTTTCTACACCACCAACGATTCTGCCCTGCGGGTAAAATGTATTGATTCTTTGTCCTGGAATTGGATCCCCTTTAAAAAAAAAAGAAGATTAAAATTTTCTATACAGAAAATACAGAAATATTTTATGTATGATTTAAGCCTTCAGCTTTAACGAATAAAATAGTTAGTTTGAACTTACCAGTTACCAAAGTAATCAGAAGAGCTACAATAATCAATTGAAGCATCGTTAGCTCTATTGGATATTCGAGAACTGCGTGATCGTAGGAAAATGCTTTTTATTTATATGACATAAAGACAAAAGATCGCGGTGCGATAAGCAATTTTAATTCCGTAAATAGGGATAACTTATTGACAAGGATGACTTGTTTATTATGTCTCTGCTCTACTACAAATCCATAGAGCTGTGGATAATCGGCAGTGTGGAAAAATGACTCAAGTTTCCAGATATGTGAACATCTGATTAAAACGTGGTATTATCAATTGTAACGATCCTTAGAATTTTTCCCTTTTTCTGTTAATAACCAGTAATCTCGAGGCTTAATTAAGTAGCGAGCAGAATCTATAAATACACGAGCAGATGTCGAGTTTTTAACTTAGATCACGTTGCATCTGTGTACTTCTATTGCTATTTAATTTCAATTATTTACACTTAAACAACAAATTAAGAATGTTGTTGCATTATTATCAAGTGATCCGAATCTGTTGAAATTTTTACTAACTAAACTTATTTTAATTAAATATTTATTGAAAAAAGGTATTAATTGCAGATAAAAATATCATAAAAGTGTTCTAAGAAATCTCGTTTGAATCTAATGAAAGTTATTTCATGTAAGTGTAACTTTAAATAAATATAGTTTAAGTTATTTTTTGTTTTGAGCGGATTCATTATTAATTTATATCTGACCAGCTGATACTGGTAGTAAAAGAATTCCAATTTTTCACATTATTTTTTTTATTGAATGAAATGCAGGTACAGTCAAACTTAACGTAAATTTATCTAAACTTTATTTAAAGTTTTTCAAAGAATCTTTCCTAAACTTTAAACATTAATGATATTTTAAATTTGACAGAAATTTAATCAACTTTGACATATATTGTAATTTTAGAAACTATGAGTTTTATTATCGAAATATTAAATTTACATTTAAATTAATTATAATTTACATTTTATATTTATGTTAAAAATTACGCATTCAAAATTTATATATCTGGATAAAAACACAAATCGAAATAAGATTCCGTGAGGCCCGATGACTGTCACAGACCTAATAAGGTACTGATCAGGAGGAAGACGTTTCATCAATGAGCTGAAATTTGTACTACTTTTTTTATTTTTATTTCTCGAATTGGCTATATCATTTTTGCTTAGTTTGTTAAACTTATGATATCAATAAAATATATATTTAAAATTTTTAAATTAATACAAATTAGTAACCGTTTATTATAATTATTTCTAGAACTTTAATAAGAATATATGAGGTATCTCTTCATTTTTAATCTATAAACTAGTTTCCACTGATCAGTAGTCAATGTCAAGCATTATTAGTTCTATTGAATAGTTGAAGATCTCTTTAATAATGAGAAAATGCTGAAATTTCTATAAGAAAATTATGGAAGATCACTGGGTGAGAAGTAATTTGAATTTTGCAAATAGGAAATGGACTTCCAATTTTTTATGTCAATTTTTTATTGAATAACAACTAGTTTACAAAAAATATTTGCTGGCAGTGTTAAGCAACAACAATTGTCAAATATCAACAACAAAATTGACAATCAATAAAAAAATTATAGTCATGTATGTTAACACTGGTCTACCAAATAACGAATTAATATTTTGATCAAAATTTATACACCAGCATTTTCAACAAGCCAGTCGCGGAAGGAAGCAACTTCGGTGTAGACTCCAGGATATCCCTTCAAAGCACAACCATTGCCCCACGAGACAATACCAGCTTGGCGTCCAGCGATGGTCAACGGACCACCAGAATCACCTTGGCAAGCGTCTTTACCACCAGCAGGAACGGCCGCACAGATCTGCCCATCAGGAATGCCTCCGTATCCTTTATAAGCGTCGTTGCATACAGTTTTAGTCACAATGGGTACGTTAACGCTGTGCAGGACTTTGGGAGTGCTGCCACCTTGTGTCAAAGTACCCCATCCAGAAATGGTTGAAAGAGCACCGTCAACAGCTTCTTCGTCTTGGTCAAACAGAGGAATAGGCTGTGCAGTTTTGCCTAGTGTGATTGGAGATTTGAGCTTCAAGACAGCTACATCGTTTATCGGTATGCCGAACATGTTAGTTCTGTACTCCTTGTGACGAACGATTTCGTCGACTTCGTGAAGAGCTCCTCCACTCGCAGTTCTGGAGCTGCCAACTCTAACGGTAATGGAACTGGCAGGGTAGCTGGTGGTACAGTGACCAGCAGTAAGGATCACATTCTCGGAGAGGATGCTGCCTCCGCAGAAGTGAAAACCGTATATTTGGAGCGAAGCTTGCCAAGGGTGATCTTCTATGTCTGCTTCTGCACCTCCAACAATTTTTCCCTCGGGGAAGAATGGGTTAATGTCTCTTATTGAATGTGGAGGGGCTGGGATCGGGTCTCCTAAAGATGCCAAAAAATATTAGGTTAGATTATTTATGATTAGATGATTTAGATAATTGTAAAATAAATTGAAAAACTCACCAGCTGCCACAGAAAGAACAAGAGCGAAGACGGCGAAGCAAAACATGTTGTATTCTTGGAGATCGTTGGAACTCTTGCTGGAGACTGAAAAAGTGCCGAAATTTATACGCAAAGCAGCTAAGATTTTTAAGCTGCTTTGATAAATGAGTGCATTTACGGATACTTCTAAAAAAGTTCATTGTTTCTTAGATATCAAACTGATAAAACACGAAAGAGCTTTGGATAGTCGCTGAAATCGTTATCAGTATGTACCTACATATTTAAAAAAAGATCGATCGATCGGCTCGTAATAATTGTTGGCTATATTGATCGATCATCATAAGAAGAATTTCTTTGTGTATTATTGCTAAGTCTCCGGAGAATATTAGAAAAAACTATAAAAATTCTACATTAGCGTGATTTGTAATGTTAATTGGCTTACATTTTAAAAATCTAAATATTAAAACTAAATGTTAATGCCCTTTTCGAAAATAAGTACAAACAAGAACGATGGCATGGCCAAGGTGAATTGGAATTTATTTTCGGTAGTGTCAATTTTGATTATTCTGCAATGAAATATTTATTTATTAAAAAAGTGCATGTTGCTGTTACTTATAAATCGAGAATTATTTTCAAAGTTAATATTTGTATAAATTCAATGTGGTGATTGTTAAGAATTTCAAAATAGCATGAAAGTTTGTGTACAAAAATAAGTAGAATCTATTCAATACCGAAGGAAGTAGCATTAAAAAATTATTAAATTCATTTGTAGAAAATATATAGTGTATTGAAATATGAGTTACAGTTGAAAAAATTAAAAATTTCAGAACAAAAAAAATGTAAATAATTATTAAGCATTTCAGATCTGAATTTGATGTATCAACAAAATATCGTTTTTCAAGTGCATTTTGAGTTTTTAAAATCTGAATATGAATCTGTGCAGGTTTTGAAAAAAAATTTTCCGAATATGGTGTATACTTATCTACATATGCAAAACGGTATATATAATCTCATAAATATGTTGCTAATGCTAAATGCATCTATACTGAAGGATTGAATCAATATTTAAAACCAATTTGATAAATATTGATTTTTATGTTTCCTTTGTTCGTCCTTTCCAGCGGACTTGGGTCTGAACGGGTTAATATAAAAAGGATGATAACAACTTTAATGAAACTGTTTGATAAAAATAGTTGGTTATTTCACCTACAGTTCTCAATAAATATAATAAGATATTTAAATTAAGGCGCGCCTACAATCGCCTTTTGTTATTCAATTTTTTTTTATCATTTTTATAAATGAGAAAGTTAAGTGATAATTCGATATCCTCGACTCGAGATCGATAAATACTCGAAAACCGAACGAATCTCGTGTGGGATTTTTATAATAAGGATATTGGAAAAAATAATGAGCTGTAGGAGGTAGAACATCAGTGAATAGACAAGGTAATTTTTTTATTGACATTTTTATTTCTATAGTGTAAAATTGTACAAAGATTCGGATAGATTTAGATAGGTCTAGTTACATCGGATTATAGAGCAAATTATTCTGCAGATTATTCTGAATTCATTTTTATTCTCAATTTTAAAGTTTTTTAACACAGTACGCCAGAGTTATACTTGAAAATTATTCTAATTAAAAGCTTTAGATTGTTAAAATTGAAGATTGAATATTATTGAATAAGAAACTATAATAATATAATTTTAATAACATATATAAAATAATATTCAGTTTATAAAATTAAAAATATAGCAATAGTGGTTATTCGCGTGGGGATTATGTAATTAATAATGTAAAAATTTTTATTTTGCATTTTTATTTGTATATTTATTACGATTATTCGAAAATAAAAAATTACAAGTTTATTAATAATGGACTAGATTAATAATTTGACTAGATAAGTTAAACACCAGCATTTTTAGCGAGCCAGTTTCGGAAGGCAGCGACTTCAGTGTAGACTCCAGGGTATCCCTTGATGGCACAACCATTGCCCCAAGAGACAATTCCAGCTTGACGCCCATCAATGATTAGCGGGCCGCCAGAATCACCCTGGCAAGCATCTTTACCACCAGCTGGATGAGCAGCGCAGATCTGACCGTCCGGAATACCACCGAATCCTAAATAGGCATTGTTGCATACAGCTTTAGTAACAATAGGAACATTAACGGTGTGAAGAACATCTGGTGCACTGCCTCCTTGTCTCAAACTACCCCATCCGGAGATGGTTGAGAGAACACCATCGAGAGATTCCTCATCTTGGTTGAACAAAGGAATGGGCTGCGTAGCCTTGCTCAGTTTAACTGGAGATTTCAATTTCAAGACAGCGACGTCATTTTCTGGGATACCATACATGTTGGTCTTGTAATTCTCGTGGCGGACGATTTTGTTCACTTCGTGAAGAACACCACCGGTAGAGGTTCTTGAACTGCCAACTCTCACTGTGATAGAACTGGCTGGGTAGCTGGTGGTGCAGTGACCTGCGGTGAGGATGGTATCTTCGGAGATGATGCTACCACCACAGAAATGGAAGCCGTAGATTTGCAGTGATACCTGCCACGGGTGACTCTCAATGGAGGTTTCTACACCGCCAACTATTCTTCCATGAGGGGTGAATGGGTTTATGCCAATAATAGAATGCGATGGAGCTGGCAATTGGCGTCCTAAAATTAATTAAAAAGTCTTTTTTATGAATAATTTAAAGATTAGTTTTTAATAAACGCGTGATTGTAAATAGATATTCGATTGTATTCAACGTATTTAAATGTACATAAACTTACCAGCAGCCAATGCAATGACAAGAGTTAGAAATGCAAATCGGAACATGTTGTCTTACAATGTCTCGAAACACTGGATGCAAGCTTGAAGCATCGTTCAATTTATATGCAAAATTTCCTGCATCTACGTCGCACGACCGATAGCAGAGGTGAAACGGTTTAGGGTAGTCCCGAAAAATTTAATCAGTTGATTGCACTTCCGAAAAAGATCGATCGACCGCTATTTACTAATATAATAACCAATCATTCATCAGAACACTTTTTACTTATCGATAACATTCAAAGCGTTTCACTAATAAAATACTTTTGTTAAGACAGTGTTAATTTATTTGCAGAAGAAGACGTCGAGTAGTAGTAGAAGCAAAAATTTATAGATTCTCTTGCGTTTGCCACCAGTGTTTTTTATGGCAGAACAGCAGACAGAGCAATTGCTTTCCGCTTTTCTCGTTCATCTTGACCTCTCTCTCACTCTCGTCGCCGAATGCCGTGCATTAAATAAAACAAAGTATATTCAGAGATTGAAATAAATTTTGAACAGCATCATCAGTGTGCGTTTTTTTTTATTTAATACTCTAAATTCTTTCCTTTCGCAATCTATTTTTTTTTTTATTTTTGTTTGATAAGTTCGGTATAATCTACGTTTAATCGGTAAATAATTAAAAGATTTCAAATCTATTTTATATGAAATTAAAAGTTAGTCTGTCTTCATGAGCAAATATCACTTGTGCAATTCCAAATTCATTTGTCGATATTTTTATTTTATCTATATTTTGTTACTGTTTAATGTACAAAAGTTTAATATGAAGCAATTGATACGTTCTTAAATTTAATACATTTAAAAGGTAATAAGAAAACTGATTTATCTAGTTATTGCATTATTAAAGTGTTAAAAGTATTACGTTATTGTACTATTGTTAATTTTATTTTAGTATTAAATTTTGATGAATGTATTTTTACAGTATAATATATACAATAATAAATAATTAAAATTTATACTGATAACTTTTCAACTTATGTACAGAGAATAAGAGCGAAGTTTAAACAAATTTTTCAAAATGTGAACAAAGAAAATTAATATCCATCATAAATAATTTAAATTTGCTTAAATCAAAAACCGAAAAATAATTTGCAAAGATTTGGTAGTTAAAATGGATTCAGTATACGTCTTATTTAGTCATAAATGAAAAGATTACGTATAAGAAAAAGAAATATCATTCAGCAGGGCCCGAGTAAAAATATTTTATGTGGCACCGCTATGACAGAGGTGTCGCTTAGGTTCGGCAAAATAGTGCGCCGGTAGTGCCTGGTAGTGGACACTATCAGGTATTGTTGTTAATTTGTTGCTGCACAAATTCAAAAAATTTAATTTAATTTACTCATTGATTATGACTTAAATTAAGATTCAGTAATGACCAAGCGCTTTCCAGTCTTTCTGGTACTTGACATAAATTATTGACTTAGATCTTATGTAATTAGTTCTTCTAAATGAAATAGATTAGCTGGAAGTCCACTAGATATAAATATTATTTTTCACTCCGGTGATGGCCATTTTTTTCTCCTCGATCTCAGTCTCGTTTTTGAAGATTTTTTTCGCGAGGAAGAGTTTAGGTTCAAATACATGTAAAATCCGCAAAGATCGTGTTCGCACTGTTTCGACTGTCGACAGTCGCCGTAAGGCGTCGGAGATTAAACTCAATCTTCCCGGATAAAAAACGAGTACCACCACAGGATTACTGTTTACAAGTCATAATGCTAACTTTTTCGCCAATTCTCACCCGTTATACTAAACAAAAGGTGGTTTTAAAAACTTATTTTGTTTTATCTGACACATGTAAAAATCTTTCGGAATTTTTTTAGCGTTACTATTTTAAAGACCTTTTGATTCTTTATATTTTTAAATGAATTAGTAGATTTAAGTTGTTGAACAAAAATATATAATTATACAAGAGAAAAATTCTGCATAATAAGGTAATTTGCACTATTTTTCATCAAACTTCGTTTATACGTTAGAAAGAAATGCAAAGAGTTTATTGGGAAGAATGAAAAATGTGGAAATCTGCTTGATTTTCTTTATTCTGGTACAAAAAAGTTACAAAAAACATTGTAGAACAGTCAGTTAAACGCCACAGTTCTTAGCAATCCATTTCCGGTAAGAAGCAACTTCAGTGTAGACACCAGGATATCCCTTCTTTGCGCATCCATTGCCCCAAGACACAACCCCAGCCTGTCGCCCAGCAATAACCAGCGGGCCACCGGAGTCACCTTGGCAGGCATCCTTGCCACCGTCCAGATAGGCAGCACAGATCTGACCGTCAGGAATTCCACCCCATGACTGGTAGGCCTTGTTGCACTCGGACTTAGTGACGATAGGCACGTCAGCGGTGTGGAGAACATCAGGAGTGCTGCCACCTTGCTTAAGAGTACCCCATCCAGAGATTGTGGACAGAACACCTTCGGAAGCCTCCTCGTCCTGATCAAAGAGAAGAACCGGCTGGGCACTTTTGCTCAGCTGGATGGGATTCTTGAGTTTCAGCAAGGCCACGTCGTTCTCGGGAATGCCGAATAGATTGGTCTTGTACTCCTCATGACGGATGATCTGGTCGACCTGGTGCAAGGAGCCACCGTTAGATGTCCTCGAGCTTCCCACGCGCACGTTTATGGATCCTGCTGGGTAGCTGGTCGTACAGTGACCTGCAGTCAGGATAGTGTCCTCGGAGATGATGCTGCCTCCGCAGAAGTGGAAACCGTAGATCTGAAGGGACACCTGCCAAGGGTAATCTTCAATGGTGGTTTCTACTCCTCCAACGATGCGACCCTGAGGGGTAAAGGGGTTGATGCCTACTTTGGGAAAGGCTGGTTTTGGCAGAGGATCCCCTGAAAATTGATTTTTTTAAATTTGTTACTTTAGACTTTAACGTAATCGTGAAAGATTTACCTGCTACCAAAGCCACAAGGAGTATTGCTACGAGAATTTTGTACATGTTGCTTCTCTAGTGACTACCGGAACACTTGCTGTAGGCTGCAATTCCACCGAAATTTATATACCTTGCATCGGAGATCTTGCAATGATAAGCTCTTCAAACTCTGAAATGACCGGACGGGTTCATTGTTCTGCATTCGTGTACACGATGATAAAGGAAGTTGGGCAGATAGATTTATCAAACTGAAATTGACAAGACAATCGGTTAACCAACAGGGTTCAATAGCTTCCGTTAAATTTTTTAAAAAAAGGTTTTTGTAGTTTTCAATCATTTTTACAATAATTTTTTTTAAGTGTCAACTTTAATCTGTGACTGATACTTATATAAAAATCCTATAAATCACCTTATTTTTTAATTAAAATTGCAATAGACATTTTATGTGCGAGTTGTGTGAAATATCTAAAAATTTATTTTGATTATTGTTAATAGTAGTTTTGAATAATAAAGACATAATATAGGTTCTAGGATGTTTTGTCGAAAACCATTTGATCGACGAACTTTCTATCGAAGAACTTTTGTCGAAAGGACGTTTTGTCAAAAACGTTTTTGTCGAACGGACGTTTGGTCGAAAACCTTTTTGTCGAACGGACGTTTGGTCGAAAACCTTTTTGTCGAATGGACGTTTGGTCGAAAACCTTTTTGTCGAACGTTTTTTTTGTCGAATGGATATTTGATCGAAAAATTTTATATATGTATATATATTAAATAAAAAAAAACAACCAAAGCAAAAATAACAACAAAATTTATTTTTTACGAAACATGCATTCAATAAAAAGGTTTTCGACCAAATGTCCTTTCGATAAAAAGTTTTTCGACCAAAATTCCTTCGATCAAAAGGTTTCAACAAAACGTCCTAAAACCCATAATAAATTTTATTATTGTTCATAATATTTTCTCCATAAAATTTTATTTTCTCCATAAGATTTGATAAATTCTCGAAGAATTTCAAAGAATCTTGTATTCCATTCGAAATTCCTTAAACCTGTAAGTTCGTAATCTGAACAACAGGAAAAAAAATGTGAAGAAAGCTCAAAAATCCATTAAAGGCAATAAAATGGCTTGGGAATCTCCTCTAAGCTTCCGAAGCCCTTATCAATCTTGCTCTTTTAGCAGTGAAACATCCGATTCTCCAGCAATCTTATACACGACGCTCGATAAGCCGCTTCAGATAAAATGCGATAAGAAGTAGATTGCTATTTCCCAGTAGTGCAAGATGCGCATTGCAGACTCGGCCCTTTTGGGTATTTTAGCCGTCGGAATTTTTTTCATCTTTAAAGACCTTTCCGCCTCGAGTGCATTGAAATTTTTACAATACGAATACATATTTGGGTTAAGAGGTTTCGGAAAATTGGCCAATTCCGAAGGTTTCGTTTAATTTTTTACAGTCGCGTATTAAATTTCAGGCTACTTTCATTTTCAGATCGGGTCAGTGCAATTGCGTTCCTTTACATACAAAAAAAGTTAGTAAAGCTATTTCGGTAATAGATAATCGATAAACAAATGATACATTTGATTAGAATATGAAGACGTCATAAGGATATTATTAGAGTTGCTACATGAACGCAATGATGTGAAACTCATTTACATTTGATCATTAGATTGATTGTTTCCAGCGGTTACGTCACAGATCAAATTCTATCGAGAAACTAATTATTCTAGAACTAATTATTGTTTAGAGGTAATTATTCTGGTTCCATTTCTAACTTTGAAATTTTAAATATTTGTATATAAGCGTATACTCTAATTTGAAATGCGAATAATAAATACGAAAAGGTATCAATAATAATATATTTCAAGTGCTAATGAAATAATCTTCATTTTTTATGAAACGGCATCTATTTCATGTTAATATATTACATTAAGCAAGCATGCAATTTACAAATATTTAAAAATGAATAATTTTCCAAGAACCAATATTTTCCACGCAATAAATCTCAAATCAGCATCAATTCCAAGTTGAACTACTTCCCATCTAAGCTCAGCACACCTTCCCACTCCCAATCCCCAAAAACCGGTCATCAAGCACCCGAACAAAGAGGCTGCTGCAAATTTGCCAAGCGCGAATCCTCCATAATTCGAAGGGTCTGCGAGCATCGGGCGAGACTCGCTGCACTTGGACTTCCGGGGGGGAGGAGGCTGACGGATAATAATGCGACGCGTCCCTTCCCCCGCGATTTACGACAGCCGTAATCTCGGCTCTGTACGTTTGCGGCGCCGCAGACGGAGGAGAGAGCGAGATAACGCGGTATTGAGGTGGCTTTACGTGACGCGAGCTTTGATTTGAAGCTCCTTCGTTCTGGGTTTAGTGGTTCGGATTTTGGACATTTTTAGAGGCCGTGAAGAATGGAAGATGTCAATCTTGTTCATTTTTAACTGAGGGCTGTGTGTTTAGTGACTGAGGGAACATTGCAAGTTGAGAATTGGGAATGAATGTTTGAGGTCAAAAAATTATCAATACTTACGAAATATTTAAAAATGGAAAGAACAATTCCGAAGTAAAACTATTTAGTGAAAACTTCTTCGTGAAACTATTTCTTTATAAAGAAAATTAGCTGTTCTAAGAATTATTATTCCTCGATAATATATCGATTTAATGACTAATGATAATAATTCGTCTACAATCTCACTCTGCTGATTCCCGGTTACTATTAGATATTTAGTAATAAAATCTAAAATTAAAAATATTAAGAGTTCACTTCATGAACTGAGCCCAAAAACGAGCCTGAATAACTCGGTTACCCACCGTCCTTGATTCCTTTAAACCCCCCAAACCTACAAGAAAGAAAACAAAGGCAGGGCTTCATCAAGTTACCTGTCAAGTCGATACTCCCCTTTTGACAGAGTCACTCTTACGACACTATAATAGAAGAGGATGCCGACAAGGCAAAGGACGTCCGAATTGAGTTGGCTGCGCCGAAGCGAGTTGTTCAAAGGTCTCGGCGGCGAAGCCTCCCGGCCAAGAATCCTTCCTCTGTACCCTTTTGCGGCTAACCTCGGCCAAGTTCTATGTTTCACCTCCGTGCAGGCTCTGCGTTGCGCCGCAATTCAAGCGACTTAATCCTACTCAGTGAGGCGCGGATGATTGAAGGTTTGACTTTGCGTTCAAGGGGGTAAAAGAGATTTTTTGGTGTTATAAAATATTGTATAAGAAATAAATTTGGAGCAGTGAATCGTATATTGTATTTTTGCAATTCTCTCTAGCTATGAAATCATATCTAAATCACATCTAAATTACCTTTTGATACTAGAATACATGACCAATTCGATCACAATTATATTTCTATTAATAATAGAAAAATGATTACTTTTCAAAAGAATAAAAGTGAATACTAATTTCTGCCTCTGTCAAAGAGATGGAAGTGTATGAAAAAGTTCAAGTTCAATTTGAAGTTCGCATTTTATGCAGATGGCCTTGCCTGTTTAAAACTGAACATTTTGACATTTTAATTGAGCACTAAATGTTACATCTCTCATCTTTGATAATAAATCTCAGATTCTGAAATCCTGAAACGTTTTAACGCGAATTAAAAGGATTGTTTGAAAAGTTATTATATCTGCAATTTAAAAATGTCAAATACTTCACTATTAAATTACTTGACAAACGAGCGAATCGTCTTTCGTTAAAAAGAAACGAATCAATTATTTATAAATAAAACGTCTAATCCGTGCTTTATCTCTGATTCGCTATCAATGCTTTACCTACACAAACATATCGATATCATTAATCCACAAAATCCGCACGTGCACATTCGTATTTATCAATGATGCTTTACCGCTTCTTCGGTACAATGTAAGTGGTTGCGGGTTAACGTATTATTTTATCATTTTTTTTTCATTAAATATTTTTCTGATGAGATTACTTTTGCTTGCTAAAGGTTTAATTTATCGATCGGGGAGTAGTAGCGGACGTAAATTAAGATTAAATTTTTATCTGCTTATAGACTTCCATAGAAAACGTTTAATCGACGAAATTATCGATATCAAGTGAAGGTTATTTTAATGCATGGTAAATGTTTGATATTCCTCCTTGAGGAAGCAATTATTATTTTAAAGTATTCATCAAGTCGATAATTTAAACAATAAATATTTTTCTTTAAATTAACAAAAAAAAAAATTTCTGTTTCAGACTCAACCCAGAATCTGAATTAAATATCCTGCCCTTATTCATGTCAAAGCAAGGTAAGTTATTGATTGTAGCAAAAAAAAATTAACGAAGGATTTTAATATAACATGATATATTACAGATGAAAAAATTTCGTATAATAGAAATGAGCGATTTTTAAAATGCGCAACAAATTAATAATTTGTAAACATATTTTTTTTTTTAATTTACAGCCTACCCAAGTCCTCTTTTCGAGTCTTATACGGCTCAAATTGTACACATATTTGTGGTTGGATCGAAAACTTTTTATACACGGAGATAAATGTTTCAGTAAAAATTACTATACTGTTCGGTAGAACAAGCATAGACCGCCAAAAACCCAAAAAATTACTATAGTTTTAGTAAAATCTACAAAACTTTTAGTAAAACTTATAAAACTTTTCTAAAGGAATCAGCTTAAATTGATTTTTAATAGCCATCCAAATAAAATGGAAATTTTTATTTAACACATAGAGTGTATGATAAGCATAGAGAATTAAGTAATTTTCCAAAAGCAAAATTTAAGAAGACCCAGCAAAATATCCCTAAACTTAATTTTCGATCTTGAACGGATCATTAACTCACTTTCTAAAGTACACAGCGCATAGAAAAATCAGGCCTGTCGTAGCCTTTGACGATCAGCACCAAATAGTGTAATAATGAGTTTTTAAGTCCAAAATTAAACCCATATTAAGACGATTTCTTTTTTTATTATCATCGTCTTGTTCTAAATTTTATTTTATTATGCTTTTATCATTAAGAAGAACTATGTTATTCTAATTCATTGAATTTTTTATTTGTTTTATTACAATTTTGAAATGATACGTTCAATAATTAATGATTAATATTATTGATATTACCAATTTCTTTAATAATTTAAAGAGCCGGAGTCTTACTTTAAACTTTTATCTCCGATTTTATATATACTAAGTACAAAACTTCAACCTATAACTACTATATTTACGAACTAAAGTCAAACAAAGACAGAGAACTCATTAAGTCAATTAAGACACTTAGATACGGGAAAAGAATACACTTTATATTTAAGGACTTGTATCTTAGATCGTCATAATAGTGAAAAATGTAAATTGAGTAACAATAAAAGTATTTCTTTATTAATTAAATCAAAATAGTATAAATATATTTATTTACATTTACTACGTTTACAAGGTGCTGCAAAAATAGTTGAATGTTTAAATAATTTTAGAGTTAGGAAAAAAATGTTTAGCAAAAATGTTTATACAAGTTGACTAGGATACAAACTGGTTTTTCTTATAGTAATAAAATCAAAAAAATTTTCAAAAAATCCGTAAAACTAATCGTCCAGCTTCATTTTCTCATCGATCCACCTTCTAAAGTACGCTACATTGGTATAAACTCCTGGAAAATCAGGTCTGCCGCAGCCTTCGCCGAAGGAGATAATTCCAGCGAGCCTACCGTCAATGACGAGGGGACCGCCAGAGTCACCCTGGCAGGAGTCATGGCCGCCAACACCCAAAAAGCCAGCGCAAATGTGACTTGGGCTGATTTCGAGTTTTTCCTTGTATATCTCCTTGTAGATCTGCCTGTCCACAATCGGTACTTCTGTCATCATCAAGTGTTCTGAGCCGCCTATCGTATCGTTTTCAACCTTGTCACCCTAGCCGGTAATTATCGACATCGTCTTTGCGGGAATATCTTCGTCTGCGTCGAAGAGGCTGCAAGGGAATACGAAAAGAAATTGATACTTTCGAATTGATTTGTAGGATTTTCGGATAAAGAAAAATTATATTAACAGGTACGATAGGAAGTTTGTAATCGGAAAATAAAAACTAAATAAAATAAAATAAAAAAATAAATAAATAAAAAAGAAAATAAAATAATAAACACAAAGAAATTAGAATCATTTTTACACTTTTTTAGGCAGGAATAATATTTGAAAATTGAAAATCAAAATGAAGGAAGCGAAATTCGCGAATTTCGAAGTGGTACAATGCAATTCCAATGGATAAATTTCAGATCTATATGCATTTTTCTATTTTTTAGGTTGGAAGTCTTTTTTGTGCAATAGAAGTAGTGGTAAAAATAACATAATACCTATAAATACAAATAATTGCTGTCAAGCAATAAAAAAACTAATTTAAAGATAAAATCAATCAACTATTTATTTTTTGACTCCCGCCTAATAATTACATTAAGAAAAAGATTAAAAAAAACTTACGGAATAGGTTTCTTGAACTCATCAAACTCGATTTTCGTCTTAAGTTTGATCACAGCCACATCGTTTAAGGTATTCTGGTTTTTGAAGTCCTCGTGAATGTAAACTTTCTCGATAGCATATACACTTCCTTCTTCGCTAGTGACGAACGTCGAACCAGCATGAACAAAAGTAACATCATCAAGGGGTGTTATTGAATGCAGCAAGAAGCAATGCGCCGCCGTCAAAATGTGTCTGTCTGAGATGATGGCGCCGCCACAGAAGTGGATCTTCTCCTCGAACTGCACAATCAAGCTTACTTGATATGGATAGTCTTTGATGTCTACCTCTGTACCGCCGATAATTTTGCCACTTGGGGCTCCTGTAGGTACAGATAAAAAATGTTAATATTGCTTATTTGCCATAGCTATGTGCGAGATAGAAAGAGTAATAATAAAATTGAGTTTTTTCTATTAAAGTAGATAAACTTGTTTGAAATAGCAAAAATATTTTAATAAGAGAATTTTTTACAAGAAAAATAATTAAAGAACAAGTTAAAATTGCTGAGTTTAGATAAAGTACAAATTCACTTACCATTGGCGGTCAAAGCTAAAGCTGCAAAGAATACAAAGTACAACATCTTTCAATAAGAGCGTTGACTTCTCTGGGACTGTTGCTTCGAAAGGTTGTATATATAGCAGAAATTATCTACGTATTAATCTAAGTCTCTATGTCTATACTAATCTATTAAGGACACTATGACTTCAGACTATGTTTTTGGCGTTTTTAAGCACATTGTTGACATTAATTTGTAGATATTATCTTTGGATTAGTTATAAGTGTTAAATCATCAATGATGTCATGCTTACAGTTATGATATTATATATAAACAATTTTATGAGAAACAATTAATATTACAAATTTTATAGTAAAATAAGTTTTATTTACCACTCAAGTTACGGTTCACAATAGAAACATCATTTCTTGCAAAATAAAAACAGCAAACATTACGACCAAATAGTAACAATCGATCGTCTCAACATGAATAAAAAAAAAACTCTAAAGCAGCAGATGGTCATCGATCCACTGACTATAATAAGCCACATCGGTATAGACCCCCGGAAAACCAGGCGCAGCACAGCCAAATCCAAACGAGACAATCCCTGCGAGTCTGCCGTCAACGACGAAGGGACCACCAGAGTCGCCTTGACACGAGTCGTGACCTCCCTCCTCGACAAAGCCTGCACAGATCTCTCCGGGTACAATCGATATTTTCACAGCCTTATAAAGGTGGTTGCATTCGTCGAGATCCACGATCGGCACCTCCGTTGCCAGGAGATGGCTCGACAACTGGATCCCCTCCTCGGTAGTCAGGCCCCAGCCAGTGATCACCCCGATTTCGTTGGGTTTTACGCGTTCGTTTCCTTTGAACATCCTGGAAGGAAGGAAGAAGTTAAAATATGAATGTAATGTAAAATGACGAATATTTACAAGAATTGAAAAGGTCTATGTAAGATTGAATTACTAGAATTTTTTGTAATCCTACCAATTTTAATAAAAAAAATGAAAAGCGCTTCGCGCGTACTATTTTTTTGAAACTTATAAATGCAAGTTTTCTTTATAATTTAGAGTTAATTATTTGAAATGATAAAATTATTAGATAATTTTTATAAAATAAAAAACGAAATTTTTTTATTCTACTTTAATTTAATTATTTAGTTATAAATAGTAAATTTAAAAATTCAATTTCAAAAATTCAAACTCAGCGGATAAAGCGGATTCTCGCGCTGAATCCTTACCGATCAATGAACATCAATCTTTAAATGTTTCACAAGATCCGGGCGTGGTTCTTTTTAAGAGAGGAAAGAAAGATTTCGATGAAATAGAAACCTTTGTTTAAGGAAAAAAACCGTTTATACTCACGGTATCGGCTGCTGTAGCTTATGAATATCAATCTTCTTACTAAGTTTAATTACAGCCACGTCATTAGGCGTATCGTTCTCGTCATAATCCTCGTGAATGAAGACCTTCTCTACACTGTAGATACTTCCATCTTGATCAACGATCGTCGATCCGGTTCTGACATTGAACTGGGTGAGATTTTGAAAATCTTCGAAGCAGTGAGCTGCCGTCAAAATGTGTCTCTCGGAGATGATGCTGCCACCGCAAAAGTGGCTGCGTGAATCCAATGAAACCAGGCTCACTTGATAGGGGTAGTCTTCGATCGACACTGGCGTCCCGCCAACGATTTTACCATTCAGTTCACCTGAAGAGATAAATAAATTTTATATAATGAGATGAAGAAAAGTTGTTGCAGAAAATGCTTACAGTTAGCAGTTAAAGCAAAGCTTGCTAGTAATAGAAGATGTAACATTTTCGATCAATTCAATGCACTTGATCGAATTTTTAAATTATTTTAAAACTCACCATTCTGTCGGTTAATATTTATATGCAAATTTATCTGTGATTTTAGATATAATTTTATCTTATTCAATGATCTTCAAAGTGGTTGCGATAATGTGGCCCTTGAAGTCTTACAAAATTGACAATAACAAAGTCTTAAAAGATTAAAAATAAAAATCTATTATGAAAATGCCTGTTGTAACTGATTGAAAAAACGTTTATAGATAAACAATCATACAAAACGCTAGTTCCTTGGAACGAATGAACGTCAGTCAGTATTTGGAACCTGGACTGTGAATTTAGGGCAAAAGTTTTGTTCAGATATATTCAATTTTCCTAATCGACCACGAACGATTCTGAGTTACCTTGATAGTTTGCTTATCAGAAACGAGTCCGAGTTCGTGTAAAGGTACTAAAAGCAGATCATCTTAAAAATTGTCCTAATGCGTAGTTGCTTAATAACTAATTGTGTTATTCAACGAGAGGTTAGTGGTTAGGTACCTGAATAAGGACAATTCAGGTGATTCATTTAGCCGATATCACGGATAACGCGACTCTGAAATTCGATTCCTTCTAGGCTTGATTCATCGAGCGCTTCGGATATACTTTTCAGAACTATATATTGTAAATAATTATTGCGTACTTTTATATTTTAAAGTAGAATGTAATATCTAATACAACCCTAAAAAAGTTACGCGAAACTTTTCTACAGATTTAACAGGATTGAATTAAGCACCTCAACGCAATATTAACCAAAATTTCTTTATTCAACTCGATACAAAATCTAAAACCATCAGAAGCACCTATTCATGGTCGAAGCTCCATTTCCCATCTGAAAAGTCCACTTTTTCCAACTCCTTGGCCATCATCTCGTCGATCCACTTCCTGTAGAACGCGACCTCCACGAAGATACTGGGCAGTCCCAGTTGGCCGCACTCTCTGCCCTTGGAAGCGATTCCTGCCTGTCTACCGCCAACGACGAGGGCGCCACCGGAGTCGCCGAAGCAGATGTCACTGTCGCTGGGCTTGCCCAGGCTGCCGGCGCAGATCTCACCGGCAACAACGCGTCGAGGGAAGGGCGAGTTCCAGTAAGCGTAGTTGCACTTGCTTCGAGAGACAATCGGGACTCTGGTGGCTCGTAGGTGCAGGGCGCCTTCGCCCTCGGGATGGGCGCTGCCCCAGCCGCTCACCGTTGCCAATTCACCTGGTTGGGCAGCCTCGCCTTCGTCGAATAGTCTGGAAGGAAAGGTTTTTTAATGAAAATTGATGGATGAAAAAATGTTTGGATTGATTAAAATTAGGGCAAATATATATGGCCAGTAATCTATTTACTAAAAGAAATTCTCCGTTGCGTGTTATCATAGTATATTTTATGCAATAATTACTATATTAGACGTACAAACTTGATGTGTCTGCACATACCTTGTTTTTTAGTATTATCATTATTATTATTATTTTTATTATATTAAGTTAATTTAATTAGAATGATCAAACTGAGAAAGAAACTTTCAAATTTTGCAAGCCGATTTAGGACTATTGAAAACCTTATATAGATATATTCTCCATGTTATTTTTGAAAGTTCAAAGTCTTATAAATCTTTTTCCCCGCTTTTCCGCATACACATTTTTGGCTGAAAGTAAAGATTTATATGCTCTAAATGACCGAAAATGTTTTGTGCGTTTGTCAGTGTTTGAGCAATTTTTAGACAGCGAAGTTAGTTTTATATGGGGCGTGGGTATCCTCCTTTCTTACTTGGGTTGATAATTCTAATCGAATTAACTTACAAGGAGAGTGTATAACATTTGAGTAATGAATTTTCCTGAAACTTTGGAATATGTTTTCTAATGTTAAAATATGAAAGAAACCGCGTGTATTCGGTCTAACGCTCGATTTTTAAAAAATGATGTGCTCTTTTAGCGAAAATCTAAGAAAATTCGATTTTTGTTTAATCATTTATAACTTCTCAACTATTAACTGTATAGTATTTTAACTATTGGCATTCGAAAGGTGAGATCAAATCCTATCGATTAAAAAAAAAATTCATGAAACAGTCTTAATTTGTTCAAAAGTTATAGTCAAATAAAAAATACCATTAAATTAAAATACATCTTTCGAATGCCAATAGTTAAAATACTATACAGCACAGTTAATAGTTGAAAAGTCATAAGTAATCAAACAAAAATAGATTTTTCTTAGATTTTCGCTAAAAGAGCGTATAACTTTTAAAAAAATCGAGCGTTAGGCCGGACCTACGCGGCTTCCTTCACATTTTAACATTAGAAAACATATCCCAAAGTTACAGGAAAATTCATTACCCAAATGTCGTACACTCTCCTTGTTAGTAAAATTTTATATTAAACATTCAAGTCTTTCATCACAAGTCCGTAAAATACCATTTTTGCGGCTGAGTACCTCGGTGATCGTACAAGGCTGAAAAATTTGCAGGCACGTGATGCATATAATTTTTCAGTATACTAGTCACAAAATGATAACAACAAGCTCAGAACTCTAATTCCACAAGACATCTTCATATTTCGCAAACCACTTTTCACTTTATTTTTTTATTAAAATCTTTAACCAATTAAAAAACTCACTACTACTAATAATTAACAAATAAACTCTGGTAGAGATGGAAAACATTAAATATCTATTTATAAGGTATTTTCAAAAATTTTACGTATAAAATAGGTATTTTTA